>JABUQX010137807.1:0-11614 GCA_015478945.1 Trachelipus rathkii | reverse complement strand
ATACTCTTCCGCAGTTGATTTAACACAATACATCGCCTTCAACAAAACTGACCCCCTTTCCAGTAACCTTGTCACGCCACTTCTGACACCATTTCAAATTTGCTTCTTCATATTTATTATACAAAAATAATCATTTGTTATTATAGTATATTACAAGATGAAATAATCCCGAATTTAATCTTCTCTCTCCTTCGATAATCGTTCATTTCCGAAAATATCGAATCGGGGGGGAACACGGTAGTGTTTTTTTTTTTGGCTGGGCCTTCGAGTAACATATTCCCTCGAATATCTTATAACATCCCTCATGGGGACTTTAGCCAATGGTCCACACGACAAAAAATATTCCCTCACAGCGCCATCGCAGAGTCTCGGGATAGGTTAAATTTCTGTTGGCATCTCGTTTAGAGACAAAACTAAATACCCAGTTTGTTTTCTTAGTTTTTTCTTTATTGTTACAGAAGTCGAACCATTTGACCTGTCGACATTTTTTCTCGGCACCATCTCTCGGCTAGCTTCATCCCTTTAAACCAAATCACACTAAAGCCGTTTTCGTTTTGGCATTTGGCATACGCTCGATAAGATAAAATTTTCCGGATCGTTTATTGTAACTCTAGCACAAAATCATAAAAAAAATGCACAACGTAAACCATGTCCATTGTCTGTGTAATATTAGATATAAAATTTCTGTTAAATTAGCGGACCTACAGAATTTAAGAAATTCCTTTCGTTTATTTTGATGGCATTTTTTTATTTTTACGATTTTCGTAAGGTTGACAAACGACGCAAATTGAGCATTATTTCTTAGACAAATGCAGGAAACGAAAAACGAGCTATGATAGATTAATATACTCTACAGTTAAATCGTTGGAAATCTTAACGAACTAGTACGATTTTGTTTACAGGTATTGTTAGTAATTCCACGATGTATTTCAAAAAGAAAATTATTCAAATATATTTGTCAAATATGAAGTAAAACTATACACGAGTTCGAACTTTCTTTCGTCCTTTTCCACGGACTTCCAAGATCTATCTTAGGAGTCAAATCAATCTTTTGTCTTTCTTTAAAGACTGATCCGGGGTATTAGGTAAAAAGTACTTACAACGCCCACCACGAACGGAGCGAGCCTGCGATTCAGAAAAATTTTCACAGTAGCTCTTCTAATGATAAAAATACTAATGCTTTTAAATGAACGAACATAGAATTGCTCTTACCCCTTCCCTGCTAACCTAACTCCTACTCTACACAACTAACTAACCATATTGTCCCACCTAGACATACGGTAACAAAACAAATTCCCTAACCTTCGCCCTATTGACCACTCTATTTACTGTCTCCTCCTACGCATAGCGTCCTCGGAGAAATTTTCTCGCCGATCCCCACCTGCCGTTCCGTGTGCCGAGCACGTTAAGTAACACTTTGCCCCGGGCTCATTATATCATCCAATGGCCGTTGAATTTGTCGAACACTAGAAAACGGCTAGAAAAGGCAGGAAACAATATATCACATTTACCACACGGGAGGACTGGCATATCCTACCCCTGCCACACCCTTCCTCACCTATCAACTAATAACACAGGTGTGGTGTTCTTTAGGTTATATAGTTTAGCAACATTCAGAACTATAGAGACAGTAAGAACGCCCCACATGGACCTATCGGAGCTATACCGAGAATGTTCCCCAGTATGGTCCTTCCACCAGATAAAAAGCCGCTCCACACTCGAGTTTTTCCCCTGGCATTTATTCTGTTTCTGACCGGTTTTTTTATGACTTATAAACCATTTCCCACTTTTGCTTAACGATATCAACACAAAGTCCTTCTTAAAAGATAGCAAATGTTCAACATTAAGACTCCCCGCTATCGAAATAACAACAATTTTCCGAAATAAATAAACAAATCACGTTTTCTTTCAATTGAAATGAAGATTTTTAAATTTTAATTAATATAACACAATATAAATTAAATATTTATAGTTATACTAAAATTTCTGGTTTCGGTATCGCTACAGACATAAATGTATTACTCCATGCGGGTTACTATTTGTGAAGCTAGCATAATTGCCACGTCCTTGATTCTTATTTATGATACAGCGGAAACACCCCGATATAATAACTTTTGTGATTTATCATCAATATATAGAAGTAAGGTCGCACTGGTATAGCGTTCGGTGAACAAGGAAGATTCAAGAGACTTGAGACACAAGCATCCTACTAATAATAAAAGTGAGATTCTTAGCCGTGATAGCTTTAAGGTAATACGATAGAATATTTTAAGAAATTCTTTTTTATTACTTTTCTTTATAGAATAAAAGATATGGGAACCAACTTAATACTTGCGTATTTGATCACGCTGCATTCTATGTACAGATATGAGTAAAGTTATTGAAGTGTGTGAAAGATTTATTAGTGCGAATTGATCTGGGCAGAGATAAAGTTGCTTTTGCTGAAGAAAAAATTTACTGTCGATTTTCATTCAACTTGTCATCCTATCTAAACCTAGAAGTATATGTCTTTTAAGAAATGACGAACCCCAACTCATGGGACTTCCTGAGAAGCAACAAACCGTATCTCCATGTTGTTGAAAGATACAGTTGCTTATTTTATGGTGTCACATCGAATTAGCTTTTATCCGTTTCGATCAATATTATAATATTCAGAGTTATAGTACTAATTAAATAATCTAGGCGGAAGCTTTTAGTATGTAATATGGTGGTGTTCCTAACTGTTTCATATATCACATTTTAGCTATATGCTCTAGCGACATAGACCTCGCCAGAAAATAGAGTAACTCTAGTAGTAGAACTACAAGGAAATCCCTACATGTACATAGCTATTAGTCCAAGCATAACTTGAAGATATTCAAATGATTTGCATGACGCTATAAAGTGGTTACATTGTGATAATAAATTTTTAATCTCAGTCATCTTCCTTATCCAAGGTTAGGATGACGCATATAAAAGGAGTCTTAACACAGTGTCATTACCCTCGAGTAAGGGATGCATATCCCAACTCAAACATTCATTATATAAATTTCCCTCGAGGAAGCGAGGTGACTGAAATCTAAGGAAGAATACAAACCTTTCCGAAGCATAAATTTCATTGTAAACAAGCTTTGTACAATTGGTGGTGAGATTTAAGCAAGAAAAGTGGAATCTCTCACTCTAACGTCCAAGAGATTTATACACACACGCTGACCACTTTAATCTCCGCTTGAGTCGCTCCACCACCTATATGAGCTCAATCAAGAACTTTATGACCGATGCACACCAGTTTAAGGCTTGTATAGTCCTTGTGAGGGCGCCAATACCTAGAAAGGTGATCATACTTCACATTAACCTAACACAATATGAATCCTAGAAGGCTACAATCGATATGCCTGACTTCTACTCAGTGCCTGATGTAGTAAAAACAACCAGAATTTTCTAAATGCTATAAATAAGAATTCATTTCCCTGTTCTAGAACACCTATCGCGTATACTCTCTCAGATTTCAAAATTCATATCTAGCACAATAAGGCGATTGATGATATATAATAGATAGTAGCTTTGCTACGGTAGTGAAATTAATATATCCTTTATAATACATATCATAGTTAGCATAATATTAATATATTATTACTATAACATATATATCTATTAAAATTAGTATCATACGATATAATTATTTAATCATTATGATCAATCGTCGTTCATCTAAATAAACCACGTAGTAGTACTTAAGTACTGTAGTATATGGCATTATATAATTTAATGCTTTGTCGATTATATAATATCTAATAACTATATCATTACTCTAAACTAGTGTACTAAAAAACAAGGACTAATCACTCCAACCTTAACCCGCATTACCGCACTGACTTATCTCTCAAATAATTATTATAAATATTACTAGGTATACGTCCAGGTTATATAACAGAATTATAAATATTATATGATTATGTATACTATGCTTTAGTCATAGTAATATAATGAATTGCTAACCTTATTAACTCTTACTCTAGATATATTCTTAACTCCCTATTAATTAACTACAAAAGCCTATTACTCTATATATAGTTACTGACCTTCTACATTTTACGTTAATATCCAAGATCTTTCGTGACTCAAGCGTGCTTACCACTTAAATAAAGCTAGCACTTATTATATAACCTATCTACCTTTATTTAATTCTTTAAATAAAACAATCACTATTATATAAGGTATTTCCGCTATGAGGATGATTATACAATCTCCATATATCCTTCGGGTCCTGTTTCCCTATAATCCTATACCGCTATTATAGTAGAAATAAAAATAATAAACAAAATAATATGCTGGTGAAGGGGTGGGGGCCCATCGTGGACTCTGTATTTTGATGCTCATAGAGAGTCACTCTAAATATAGATTGGAATCCAATTCTGTGTAGAAGTATGGTTTAACGTTTAAGCTTATCTATTCTTTTCTTGCGATTGCCCGAAATAATGGAGTTGAAACACATATAGACTTTATTACAATACTGTAAGATATACCTCCACCATTTTGAAGCTTTGTCTCGAGGTAATTTGTAATAAATCGCTGTGCGACAACTTTTCCCTTGCCGATTACTCAGCAAAGGTATGTTGATGAGTAACCGAATGAGCATTGAGGCTCGCTTATATCACTTCTCCATCAATAACTTCTGAAGATTAATTCGTTTATCCATTGTTATAGTGTCCAGCTGTTCTCTATATGCCTTAAACACTCTCAAGAATTGCGTTGTCGTCGATGACGTTTCATAATAGATATTGAGTAAAACGTGGAATTTTGCAAAAAAAACACTATGTGTTGGACAATTTGATACGTCCCCGCTACAGAAAAAGTGAGGACGGGTAACTCTCCGCAAGTGTTAAGGCTGACATCATCTACAAATTAAATAAGCACAAAGTGATAAAGCCGCAGTCTAGCCCCGGAACAATCTATCGGTAATCTTATAGCAGCTCAGCGACTCGATACATCGAGTATTTTTGATAATCGATTTTTTTACGATTATTTGATTTAGCTCTACGTCAAATAGCTGCTAGGGTACCTCCTCTAGCGTTAACGGAAGGTTATTATACAGTTTTCGCTTTAAAGGTCATTGTTTCTTGATTTCACCTCGGAATTCTGAAAACTGTATAAGTACCCTGAACGCATCATTAACCAGAACGTCTATCGTACCTTCCCTAACGCTACGCTCCCGATCCCTCATGGGCTGTTGATTATTTCTAGGCGCAGCTATACAACCGTTATCAAATGGCAATCGCGAAACCTACTCCGTAAGTAGCGATTTCATTTTTCGGCCACCTCGTAATTCCACGTCATACTGATAAATTCTCCGTTTGTATCAGAATCCTCAAAATCATACCGATTTCGTAAAACTATAGCTCCCATAAGCCATCAGGGCCCCTTCCTCCCAGACTGCATAAAGTTGTTCTATATGTCACGACCCTCGATAACCCGAAGCGTACAAATTATCACAACCTGACACCATTCTACCATACCCGGACTGTCCTGGCTCGAGGTATATATTGGTCAGTTTTGATACATCCTCATCTAGCTATTCGAGGTCCGTCTATGATCGACTATTAAAGGGCTGTCCCACAACTCTTTGGAGTACAACCCTTCTGTGCCTCGACGCTCTGCTCTAAGTTCAGGTTCTCATCTGCTCAATTCTATCTCTCATGATTCTATGGTGCCTCATCGCAGTTTTCGACTAAGATTATAAGCACTGTCATTACATATCAGACGAGATTTATTAGGCCACTTCTATGGCTTCACTTCTTCTCTCGCATCTCCTCCGTTAGGTAAGCCTGTGGATTCAGACAACTTCTATTAATGCTCAAAGTGAAATTATTAAACATAAGTGATATACCCTACTGATTTATGATATTTCTCTTGTCGATCTCCAATAGTAAGTGCAAGATAACGTGCTCTTATAGTCAACGCATGATTTGTTATGCTCTAATATTAGGACTATTTTACTATATTATTATTATAATGTTAATAATTATTATAATTTATATCTATTATTAGTAATTAATATTTATAATTTTATATTATTTTGAATATATAATAGATATATTATATTACATTATCCAACCCTATTACAAATTTTAAAGGATTTTGACATTAACTATACTAGACTACAGAGCTCGTAAATATGTAGAAACATATAATATAATTATATATACTCTAGCCTAATTCAACCCTGGAAATATTGATAATATCATAACCTCTCTAAGTGTGGCCTGACTTCTTTGTTCAGTTACTATAATGTAATATATAGGTGTATCAGGTTATACCTTTACATATGTATAATCTATATATAAATTTATAATATATATTATATATATAAATATATAAAATTATATATATATATATAATATATATATATATTTATATTATATATAATATTAATTATATATAATATATATATTAATTATATATATATATATCAGTTTTCTTTCTTTTTCTTTTACCTCTCTCTTCAAGAGGATTATTCATCCTGTCAGCCGCGCAAGGGTCTTTTCATCCAGTAAACATCTCTCTCGATGCTGCACTCCTATTCCTCTGTGCTCTCTTATAAGCAACTCTCTCATTTTTTTGTCTGTAGACAGAACATCTCTTATCCAGTGACAGAGTCTGTCCACCGTAACTACCCTGATCCCATTAACTCTTTCTTGCGTCTATTCCGCACTTTGTCATATTCTTGCTCTCACATATAGCAGTGTACCATTCCCATCTTCTTTTTTCAGGCATTTATGATTCGCTGTCTCGCTGCCATCCTCTCCAGAGTGTCTCCCACCATTTAAACTTTAACTCTCAATACACCGCACTTAGCTCTCTTTCTCGTTAGATATAGCCTATTCTTCTGTCAACACCATATATTTCTAATTATATCTTTCGATTCCATTATAATCTGTACGTCTCCTACTCTTTCCAATCATGAGTGTTCTAATCTAACCTCATACACTCCTCTCTGCCTCTGCTCTCTATTGCTCTTCTCTCCTCCCTGCATTTCCGTTTTGTGAACTTGCTCCCGACTGTTTATCGCTCCTGCAGTAGAGCGTCGCCTAGTAATGCCTGGCAAACATCGTTCGGATGTCTAGCTGTTATAACAAAAGTGTTTTACATTTTAATTACTCATGTATAAAGAGTATATGACCTTTCTTAACCCTCTAATCCGATGTTTTTATCTCTTCCATCATGTGAAGGTTTGTTTATTAAGAGAAATAACATTCAATATAGTAATAATCTCAATATAATGATAATGAAAAGTTACAATTTTAATAATTGTTTCTGGACTTCTCCATTCTTTCTCGTTCCTCTTCTTGGCGTAAACAAAAATTCTCTCTCCTCCCAGTAATAGGGAATTATGATTTCAGAGTTTATTATAACCGCCACTTTACAACCTCCTTCCCCTTTCCACACACCATCTCTCAGTCCCCTCTATACCTCTCTATTTCTCATCACGAGTGCTCTAATTTGTTTTATTTTCATCTGGTTTTGCTGTACGTTCTATCCTCATCGTCACTCGTCGTATTCCTCCTCAATCTTTGCGCAGTAATGACCAACTCATCGCGCCCAACTCTTCTCGTAATTACTATTCTCCTCTACTCCTCTCGCCCTTATCTCCGATAGCCATATCAGTGTTCTCTCCTGCATAATTTATGCCTTGTGATTAAATTACTGTTCTACTTCTAATTCATCCCGGTTCTCACTCACTTCCTATCACCACGCTAAACCCCTAATAATTTGATAACAGCATGAAGATAACACTAGATTACACACCCTACTATCCCTCCTGTTTTGTGCACCTGCACTATTCAAACACATTTTGTCGTTCTGGCAGTCAGTTCTGATCATTTACCTTATTTTCAAAAAAGGCTATATATGAAATGGACTGGTATTTTCTATTTTTTCTCTTGTGTAATCTTATCCCCTCACACATCCACTATTCCTTTTACCGTAGCTAAACCCTGACCATTTTCCTTTGGTGCATCCTGTAGAATTGCATAATGCCTTTTGCATAAGGGTCGCCTATGACACGCTTACATTAGAAATCTCTTATGCCATATTCCTTGATATTTAATTTAGCGTATATTTGCTTCTCCTTGATATTACACGTATGTTTTTACTTAGGTAGTGTGACATAAGAGATCCGTCGTTCACTTCTTCTCTCTCGATGACACCGTTCCAACGTGTTCTTCTCCGTAGCTCTCGGCTTCTAATTACTTTTTGTGTGTTAGGCTACACATCTTATGGGTTAGCTAATTGTTCCTGAAATGATACTCGCTTTGGCATGATTTGCTTCTCTATCTCAGCTGAAAATTTACACCATGATCATTGATAAATAGGTTCATTCCTTCAAATTCTATAGTTCAATCCAATTGGTAAAATTTCTCATCATTCTGTATCTTGCATATTTTCATGCAGCTCGGAATCATTGTAGAAACCTCAGAATCAGCTTCCTGACCAGACGCTGAAAATTTCCGTCTGCAGGAGATTTTTTTTATCATTACTGATTAATGAGTTAATTAATTAATTAATTAGTTTTTGGCAAGGTGTATTATCGTACCAATCTCAATACCCACACATCACTAAAACAGCCAACATTTTCAACTGTATCCAGTATTCTAACACAAAATCGTATTCTATATTTGCTTCAATTATAGAAAGTTCGCCCATCTGGATTCCAAACTACACACATCGGTGTCTTTAATATTTCATTTTCCTTCAAATTCAAAATTCTGCTTAACTTACACTTAGTTTGGAAAAACATAACACATTTTTGTCTAAAAACTGGTACAGTCTCGATATGCCCATGTTAATTTTTATTGTCTCTATTCTCCTTCTGTCCTAAGCCAAATTCACTTTCAGTTAGCAGAACTGTATTAACTACTGACCTTTTTGTCTCTCTTAATAGTTATTACTGATTAAAATTCCTGACTTCTTCTTTCAATACCCAACATTCCCACAGAAAGATTGATTTGTTTAGCCTCAGTTTTTATCTAATTTTTCACATGACGATCTGCCAGTCTTCTTCCAACTCCTCCTCCTCCTCTTAGGAGGAGTATTATGAACTTTCTGTAGATCACTTTCAACCTGGTGCTATGCATCCTATCAATTAGGCCGCAACACTAGGAAGACAAGCAGTCCTGATGTCGTACCTTCCCATGTTTTAAGGGAATGCGATTTGTAGTTGCCGCCATCCATTGTTCAACTCTATTCATTATGTCTATATACTAAAACTTTTCTACAGTACTTGAAGCGTGCGGATTAAAGAAAGCCATTCTGATTTCTGGTAATTCTAATATATGTCTTTAACTCTATTTAGTCAATTGGTTTCTTTATCAACCTATAATTTCCACGTATTATTTTTAAGTCTTTCAATGATCCTTATCAGTTTGTCCCTTCTCAACCATTTCAGAGTTTTCGATCTTTCTTCCTGCTTCTGTTTTTCCTATTGAAAATACTATCTTATTTTGAAACATTTGTGTGTGCTTACCTTATCTTCTGTTCATGGGAATTGGTTTGTGGTGGGTTTTGTGCTTCTTAGATATATCTTTGCACAATAGTGGTAGTTATGTATATAAAAAAATACTCTAACTTTATTATAGGTATCCTTGAATCAGAAAGAACGTCAACTGAATGAATATCAAAAGGTTATTGAATCCTTAAGGAACAACCTCTTTGAACAGCAAATGAAGTATGAAAATCTCTCACAAAATTTACTACGTGAAAGAGGGCAACGAGAGCTTATAGAAGAACAGTAAGAATTTATTTTTAACTTGGTAACTTGAACTAGAAATTTAGAATGTGTAAAAAGTACTTGAAAGTGATATGTAAGAAATTTGATAAATTTTACTAAAAAATCCATTGCATATAATATATAAATAAATGCTATGAATGTGGGTCTTTTTTTCAGTTCAAATAGAACACGAAACTTGTGTGATGCTTTAATTCAACGTTTTCAAGAACTTGAAGTCATAATTAATGAATATTCTGTTATTCGTGACCGGTTAGAGACTTTTAATGATGATGTCAAAAGTCAGTGTTTTAGCCTCTCAGAAAAGTTTAGAAGCCTCACTACTAAGCATGAAAGCATTGTGAAAAGGCTAGAGTCTGAAGGTATGTAACAGTGGAATTTCGATATTATTATTATTATTATTATTATTATTATTATTATTATTATATTTATTATTACTTATTAATGATAGATTATTATAATTATTATATGTAATTAATTATATATTATTCATTATTATTATTAATTTACGGTATGTCAAACAGTCCCTTTCAAGAAGTCCCATTTTCTCGTCATTTGTATTTTTTTTTTATATTAAATTGCATATTTTTAATAATAGTTATTATGCCGAAACAAAATAAATGATCTATCGAAAATGAGCATAAGAAAGTTTTTTGATTTTATTATTATTATTATATTAATTTAGTATTATATTATTATTTATTTTATTAATTAATTAATTCAATAATAATATTCTTATGCCATTCAAAATTGCTATTAAAAAAGTTTTTTAGACTATTTTTGTGTCTATAAAGTTTATACAAATTGGAAGGACCTAATGACTTGACATTATGCAAGTAAGTTATTTTATGTTGTCAAGAGTAGACCACAAGTCAATTTAAGATTTTAAAATTTAATGCAATTATTCCATTTTTCATCTTTTTTTTTAATCGATATTCCAAGGTTATGTATGCAAAATATTTACAGGTTGTATGTATGTTTATGAAACAAAATCGATTTTTATGTAATTCTAAAAGAACAAAATTGCATTCTCTGCATACAGCAGAATGAAAATAAGGTATTCCGGTTTTCAGATCGAATATAATACAAGATTATATTAAAAGGACATTTCATATTGCACGGCATTTCATAGTGTGAAAGCTATTTACCGTAAGGGGTATAAAATATATTGTGAACGTTTTGGAAATTATTGCTTTTATGTTTTAAAGTCTCTATTCTAAGTCCCATATTTGGTATTTAAATATTATAATTAATTGTATATAACAAACAACTATATCTTCAAATGTCTTTTAGTAAGATCATAGACATATTTAAGACAGAACTTAACCCGAGTAGCGATCAAAACAATAGATATATTCACACAAAATACTCTTCGTTCTAAATTATGGTCGAGTGTCTATCGATTTTTGCAAAAAAATGTGACAATAACGTATCCCCTGTTAAGCCAGGATTTGTAAGAAGGAATGACCTCACTGAGACTTATCATCGATGACCCATGCCCTTCAAACCAAATATAAAACAGCTGGTGACATACCATCCCAGCTTATAACGCCATGCCATCACAAAACCTACCGCTTCTAACTCTCCGACGCCCAACCCGCAATAACAACTACAGACAACATAAACCTCAATGAATGTTCTTCATCAACACAACAATATTATAGTCTGTAACCAGTTTGGCTACCATAATACAGATTAAGCGGCTAACCCCTCTTTCTCTTCTTCATTGAAACTTTGGTTCGCATGCCCGAGCCTGTCTACTTCAAAAATCTCTTAACATGTAAGACAGAATTAACAAGTTATTGCTATCTTACTTTTATTTACGCCACTCATCCATTATATGTCTCTTTT
>JABUQX010137805.1:0-23464 GCA_015478945.1 Trachelipus rathkii | reverse complement strand
TCTTTTGTATCTAGAGCTGCCTCGTCCACAGCTTCCGATTCTATTCCCCGACCTGATAGGATTTGGTGGACCGCTGCAAACTTGTGAAATTCCCAACTCTTGAAAACTCAGCTTCTTACATTCTCCTCTCAAAAAACACCTCCTGGAGCTTTCCTCTTTTTCTCGACGGTTCTAACGTCTCACCTTTTACAACATAAACATCTTGGTCTGAACATAAACAAAAAATTGTCTTGAAACCTCATATTACAATGGGCTCAGGTGGCCTCAAAGAAGCTGGAGTTCTGTTCAGGTTGCGGGGAATTTTTTCTTCTGCACAGCTACCCAGTTATATAAGGGCCTTATTCGCCCTTGTTTGGAGTACTGTTCTCACATCTGGGGTGCCCGGCTCCACCCTTCTATTGATAGAGTAGAGTCTAAAAGCTAAGAGACTACAAATGTCCCCTTACTTTCAAACCCTCGGACCCTCTATCTCTGCGACGTGACGTTGGCGCACTATCTCTTCTATAGATACTACAACGGTAGATGCTCAGGGAGTTGGCCGCTCGCATTTCACCTCCATTGCGTCGCCCTCGTAATACAAGGGGGCCATGCTCTCGCATGAATTTTTGCGTGAGTAATCAAAAATCCCAGACTCGTTCGTTGTGGTGCCTCCTTCTTCCAGCCACACTTCTGTTCTGTGGAACTCCTTGCCATCTCTTATTTTCCTACTGTATTTAATCTTTCCTCTCTCTTTAAACCACGTCTGTGCCTCACCCAAGAGATTTGCATTATGCTTGGGTGGTTCTTCCCAGCATTTTATTTCCTGCCCCCTCCTTGAAAAGGGCCCGGCCCGTGAGTGGTGGTAATCTGTAGGAAAAAAATGTTTCTAGTTTTACGTCTTCTTTCATATATATATATATATATATATATATATTATATATATATATCAGTATATATATATATATATATATATATATATATATATATATATATATATATATATATATATATATTTATATATATATATATATATATATATATATATATATATATATATAGCAAATAGTATATATGTTATATATATATATATATATATATATATATATATATATATATATATATATATATATATATATATAGATTTTATATATATATGTTTTATAAATACATATATATATAAATATATATATATTTATTTTTATTTGTATTTTTTTATATATATATATATATATATATATATATATATATATATATATATATATATATATAAGCTCTATAAAGTTTTAAGCCAGTTCCCTAGCTTGGAAGCTGGCGACGCCCATGATGTTTGGCAAGGATGAGTAGGTGAGGTAGTTTTTGTAAAGAATTGGGTTCCTATCATTTCAAGGTGAGTTTGTAAGGGAAGGATGTTTGTTCATTGTGTAGGTGTTGCTGTGGGGATGTGGTTGTGCAGTGTAATGATTCTGAGACCTTTGTTTTGAAATTGTTGTAGATTGTTTAGGTTGGTGTTCGATAAATGCGGAGTCATATGCTTGATGCGTAGTTAAGTATAGATCTTATGAATTGTTTGCATGTGGTAATTGATAGGCATTTATTATTGTTTATGTTTGTTTGTTATTATTTTTAAAATGTTTAGTTTTCTGTTCGCTGACGATATAGTGTTTTGAATGTGCTTTGAGAATGTTAAACGTGTGTCAATCGTTAGACCTAGTATTTTTGGTGTTTTGTTTAGTGGAATTGGAGTGTTGTTTAGTAGGATGTTGGGGTGTGCGTTTGCTAAATGTTTGTCTGTGGTGATTAGGGTCAAAGAGGACTTGTTGGGAGATGCAGTCATTCTGTTGTTGTTTAGCCATGTTTGTATTTGTTCTATGTATTCTTGTGTTAGTATTATGGCTGTATCTAGGTTTTGGTGGGTGGTTGCTATTGTTATGTCGTCTGCATATGTAGTGACATTTGTGTTTGTAGTAGTGGGAGTTGGTAGGTCTGATGTGTATAGGTTAAAAAGTGTGGGGATAGTATAGCCCCTTGGGGTACTCCGTTTTGTATGTGAGCTGTTTTTGATTCCACGTTTCTGTGTTTGACTGTGGCTGTCCTGCCTGAGAGAAAGTTGGCTATCCATTTTTTTGTGTTGTTTGGCATTTGTGTGTTAATGATTTTTTCTATTAGGTTGTGTCTAGGAACTGTTTCAAAAGCTTTGTTTATGACTATTGCTATCAGTATTGTTTTGTGATAGGGTTTTTTGTTTAGGCCGATGACTATGGGTTGGATAATGTTTGTGAGGGCTGTTGTGGTTGAGTGTTGTTGTTTGTATCCGTGTTGGAATGATGAGGTGGGTATGTATGGGTTTATTATATTTAGAATGAGTCTTTCGAGTAGTTTGCTGAGTGTGGATAGTAGTGATATTGGGCGGTATGAGGATGGGTCGTTTGGGTCTTTGCCTTGCTTTAGCTTAGGTATTATGATTGCTTTTTCCATTTTTGTGGAATGAAGTTAATTTGTAAGGATTTATTGAATATGAGTGTGAGATATTCTATTGTTTTTTGTGATAGGTGTTTTAGGTGTATATTGGATATGTTGTCTGGGCCTGTTGCTGGGGAGTTTTTAAGTTTTTTGATTGCAGTCTTTGTATCTGCTGAGGTTATTGGTTGTGTGTTTTGTTGAGTGTTTTTGATTTTCTTGATCTTGTTGATTGTTTTCCTGTCTTGTTGTAGGTTAGGTTTGTTGCTTTGTTTGGCGAAGTGTTTGGTTAGTTTGTTATATATATATATATATATATATATATATATATATATATATATATATATATATATATATAGTATAGAGTTATATATATATATATATATATATATATATATATATATATATATATATATATATATATATATATATATATATATATATATATCTATATCTATATTTATATAACTTCCTCAAGTAATTATTAAAATCAATGATTGCTGGTCGACTTATTAGAATTTTCTTTCACAAAAATTAACTGCTGATAAATAAGCCAAGGCATCATTTTTATTCAATAAAGATTATAATCAGAAAAGAAAATATTTTAATCATGGTACAAAATATAATTAAATTATATAGTACTTCAACCCAATTTTATAATTTTCGGACCATCTTGTGTGTGTGTGTGTGTGTGTGTGTGTGTGTGTGTGTGTGTGTGTGTGTGTGTGTGTGCACTGTTTCACCAAAACTTACAAATTTATTATGGCTTCGTAGGTAGCAAAAGTTTATTTCTATTATCACAAATATTTTTAGTATTTATCGTGGTAAAAATAATTTGAATGAAAATGCCTAATATCTTTTATGAAAATTATTTAATTACGTTATGTTCAAAAATGCCATAATGCGTACAATGCCAATTAAAAAGGAATATAGAAATTTGCTTGTTATGAACTAATCACAACATATCTTATATTTCGACATAGGCAAATGAAGGAATGGCTTTCTTTCGAAAACAGCCGTTGGAAATTTTGAATTTGAAGAGCATATTCGCAATTTGCCAGACAATTTCCCTATCTATATGACCTACTGTATGCTAATGTATTTATACTGTGCTTTAATCTAAAATTAGAAACTTTGAAAATTACGATGTAAAGAGTTGAAACATTTGGAAACTTCATGGTCGCTTAATTGTTGCCCAATTTCTACCGAAAATTAAGTATCTATTTTCTCCATAGACAAATGTAATAAATTATGCGACTTCATAACCTTTTTCAAGGTTTATTTCTCGGGCATTTACTAAGTTAAATCTTCATTTCTGCTCATTTCCAATATTTTATGCAAGTTTTATGAAAATCTGGGCCATGGGGCCATTTAATAAGTATATATATATTTATATATATATATATATAATATATATTTATATATAATTTTATAGGTATAATATGATGAAAATACTACTGTAAAATAATATAAAAAAAGAAAAATAATCTATATAAATATATATATAATATATATATATCAGTACTATACATTATTATATTATATATAAGCTATATGATTATCAGCTTTCAGTTAAGTTTAAGTCAATTTTATTTTAAAACTTTCGTTATCGAACAAAATGTACAATACGCGCATGAAGCGTGTGTTTTTTAAACAATCAAAGTGGTAAATAACATTAAAATATAACTATAATAACAATTACGTTAAGTGGAGGTTATTATAGTTAAGTAAGTATGTTGAGTGTGAAGTAGTTTACATAGATTTAAGCTTTTTTAAAAAACATATTTATAAAGGTGTAGCACTTTAATACTAGATTTAATTTTGACTCTACATCATTTTTTTCCGATTTTATACTGAACATAGTTCTCGCAATACCATGGCAATCTTACGGTATTATACAAGTTATACGACCTATGATCATACTTAGTATACAATTTCATATTATTATATATTATATATATATAATACAATATATATACTATAATTATTATATATTACTATTATTATATCATACACCTCATACTATGTTCAGTATTACCAGATATATATATATAATATTAAATATTATATTATATATATATATATATATACATAGTAGTAATATTATATACATATATAATTAAGCCTGCTATTTTATCTGCTCATGTTTCATCCATAAGCTACTAATGCAAAATAATGGTAACCTAAAAGAATGATGGAAGCCCCCAAGTGTAATTAAAGCTTTTATATTAAAAGACTTTGAGATCGATACGTTATGAAAATGGCTCCAAAATGAAGATTTTGAAAACCTATTAACAAGAAGTGGTAAATAATATTCTTTCAGCAACCAGCTTTCAACTTGTATAAAACTTTTCCCGCATGTGATATTCCTTTTCAAAAACCTATCCAAAGTTTTTGAATAAACTTTTGCCAGTAGGGGATTATAATAATATATATATTATATATTATATATACTATATAATATATATATATTAAGCATTATATATATACTATATAATATTATAATAATTACTATATATATATTATATTATATATATATACTAAATAATACTCTTTATAGAGTATGCTATATAATAGTACTATATATATAAATTATACTATATTAAATATAATATATACAATTATAGTTTATATAATTATTTACTTTATTGTATATACTCTAGTTTATATATATATTATTATATATAATACTATATATATACTAATACTATATATATATATATTAATATAATTAACATTATATTATGTAACATCGATCCAAATGTAACATATGAATATAATTAAATATTAAATATTTTTTATTATATATGATTTGATTGCACAACTAACTTCAAAATCATAAATTTAAAAATTTTCAGGACAAGTTTTTAAATGCTTATGTTTATGAAATACTTAATACACACCTTACTATTATTATTAATTATATCATGTAAATCGATCCATTAAGTGTAATCATGATGAATATAATTCATTGTGAAGATTATTATTATATTTATTTATTATTATTATGATTATTTATTTTTATTCATTATTATTATTATTCTTATTATTATTATTATTATTATTATATATTCTATTATTAATATAGTCAATCAAATAAAAATAATACATAGTAATAATAAATATAATATATATGAAGGATAAACAGTAATATTATGTAAAAATATTCAAGTAATAATAAATAATAATGGATAAAATACAAATGCAGATTCATATACAGATAAAAAATAAAGTAGATTTAGATACAGATAAAAATAGATGGTACGCAGAGACAAATTCAACTACGATAAAGATCTGTGTCCTTTGAAAATACGTATGCTTCTTAAGGCGTGCCTCTATCAACTATACTATCAAGACCAGTAAATCTAACATTATGAATAATTTATATAATTATTATGATATAATAATATATTTGAAATGGCATATATATTTTATAAGTGGTCGTTTTATATTGTTTATCTGTTTAACAACATAAAATACAAGGTTTTTACAACCAATTTATTTACTTACTGTACTCTCGTCTAATATATCTTATATATATATATATTTATAACTAACAGGTAATTACCAACATACCCTCATATATATAATTATTAACCTATATATAGGATATAATATAGGTTTCAATATATTAATATAATATAATATATATATATATCACATAGGCATATTGACCGTATATATAAAATGAGTATATCTAATATAATTATATATAATTATATAGGGATTATATTAAGATCATCATACCTATATATGTATATATATAAGGTCTATAACGAGATATATTATATAATTAATAGTTTATTATATTATATACCTATATTTTATATTACTAAATAATATATAGTATACTATATAATGAGGTGATATATTGAATATACACACAACATATTAATTATAGTATTATACTGACAAAGATCACGTGTTCTTACCCAAATCTATGTAAGTTACCTTACATGGTCAGTAGATTCCTCATTCGATCAGTTCAAAGACTGGTAAAATTTCGATATAGTTGAATTTTAAATTTTGCAACACTGTTCAGTCTCATGTGAACATAGTGAGAATATGATTTTTAAATGTAGCAGCCGTGCATTACCTCCACTTTAAGCAATACCTCCCTCTAATCGTTTGAGTTCGAAGTATCTTGTGCTTTGCCAAAAGGAGGAGTTTTCAAATCTGCCCTCTCTTATATTTTCACTCGGTGTCTTTTAGTCAAATTTTTTAAGAAATTTTAAACTAACGTCAAAAATTTTCCAAATCTCCTATGAACTCTGAAGGTAATTCGAGCAATATATTTAGGTTTCAATTAAATTTAAACATGCGTATTAATCTTAGTGTACAGTGTGTAATCGAAGAACGGTGAGTAAGGGAGGGTCCTCTAATTAGTATCTACCTCTCGGAACTTTGTAAATGTTTAGAAGGTAATGGGTCACTTGCCTCGCCCAAAAGGCCGCCTACAATATATCAATAAGAATTTAAGTGAATATATATAGCCTAAATATATATGTTACAGTATATTTATTATATATGGTATTATATATATAATTGTGGAATTATAATACAGGCCTATAGTATTTATATATATCTGATATCTATATTGAGATTACTATATATATTCAGTATTACTTTAGCAGTTAGTATATTATTATATTTATGGTGTGGGCTCAAGCCTCCAGGTTCCGAATCTGTGGACTGGCTATGCAAGGTATCGTGAGGCCGAGTATTAGGCAGAGGCGTTTTTTTATCTTGTATACCCTCTGAGCATCCAAAGAAATGAGAGCACTCCGTGGAGCTCGGACCTGATGTGCTGGGAGCGCTCCGAGCTCTGGGATAGACCGAAGGAGTTTTGGGATGCTCCGATGGCGGTCCGGAACGCTGCAATAAGCACTCCTGTTTTAATGTTATCATTAGATAAAGTAATATAAAATTTATGGTAACCAATCGTTTTTACACCTGGGGTATTCATGATGTCAGAATTTTATGCCAAGATGTCTAGTGTATTACTGGACTGTAAATTATTAATAATATAAAACTATAAATAATTAATTTATTATATAACTTATTATTATATATATTATATATAGTAGTGATAGAATTTTATGCAGACAAGACAATGTTTAGCTTATCTAATACCAATACCATATAATATTATATATATAGTTTAGAGAGGAAGCCCTTATATTAAGAATATAAAATTTAAGAAGTAATATTTTAAGCATTACCAGAGTGTAAAGAAAGAATAAATAGACCATATAGATAGATATTAAATTTATATATGGAAGGAGTTATGAATCATCGCATTTATGCAGACGCGCTGTCTCTAAGAAGTTATATATGTTTATTAAAGGAACTATAAATATTTTAAGCATTACCCAGAGTGTACAAGAAAGAATAACTTTCCTGATTTAGTATATATAATGAGTTAATACGTACCTCCTCTTCTCTCTCTTATTAATTTTGAATTTAATTTAATTCCTTCGAGAGTACTTAACACTTACTCCTATTACATTAATATATATATATTAATATTATATATATACTATATATATATATAATATGTATATATATATATATAAAATATATATCAGTGATGGACGAATCCGGCAACTTTTTTAACACCATAAGACTATATAACCATATTATTAGGTATATATATGATAATTATGATATGATAATAGTATAATAATATTATATATAATATATATATATATTACTTAACCTAATATATATATATTATATATAGTATTAACCATTTTATTAAATTTAACATGAAATATATAATATATTAGAATAATAATAATATTAGATTTATAGTTTTGATATATTTCTATTATTATTTAGGTATATAATACATTAATAATAAATCATAAATATAAATTAATTATATTTAATAATATCCCTAGCTCGGTGTCGCTTCACCGTTTAGTCGATGTGGGGACTCTTCTGGGATAGCTGTATTAGGCCCAGGAATATACTGAGAGAAGTGAAAAGCATAGTGGTGTTGTTATGGATAGAGGAATCATTATTGTAGTTGTATACCACGCGCTGGCATCCATCTCCGCTCATAGTATGACTATAGAGGGCGCATTTTATTTTTTTTTTTTTTTTTTTTTTTTTTTTTTTTTATTTTCTTCTTTGTCATATTTTCTTACATTGCATCGGTGATTTTATAACAACCCAAATAGAATCCCTTTTAAATTATATATTGTATGTTAAAATAGTTTATACCCTCCCGCTTTTCCCAATCAACTAAGACCCTGGGGCTATCTGAGATTGCAATCTACTTTCCCGACGACGGTTTACAGCAATTCACTCCACACATCAATTTCCGTACTCCGTAATTGTAGAGGTAATGATGATAAGGGAAAACAATAATAGAGTCACAGTTGATATAAATCAATAAATACATCATAAGTAAATATATAAAATAAAATGAGAAATCCGATAAAGGCTACATGACATAAAGGCATTCGGCACATATGCCACATTGATTTTATTAACCCGAGCCTTATGTAGATATACATTATATACCATGAGTGAGAGACTGTCCCTATTCTGAGCTAATCTTTGAGTAAATAGCTATAAATACAAACTATAGTATTACGCAAAATGAATGAAATCTCGGACTTTGACACGATCGGAAATGCACATTTACAGGGAGCCAAGTAATGTGAGATTAACTAATAATAACGTGGTGAGTTGAATCCACCATCGTAACTAGGATGTATGTAGTTAAAGGATTCTTACCTGGATGGCACCTCCAGCATTAGCTTACAGCAAGTGCTGCCAATAAATTCCTGGTAAGGGATTTGGAATTATTAGAGATTAAGAATAGATCTGAGATGTCTAGTGTTTGTCGGACACGATCGTTGCTGGACCATATAAGTTGAACTTGCCTACTGAATCAGCCCTAAGTTTTTACCACCGATCCTCCTATGAGTGAAAATATTGCGTTGCTCCCTTCCATCTGCGGTAGTTTAGTAATTTAGGCATTTAATATACATCTATTTGCGATTTATTAGGCTGATGCGATGCGAGTTTCAGTCCCTGGAGACGTAGTTAATGTGGTTGTGCTTCTCTCCTCAATCGAGAGATGATCTTAAGACAGTCGACAGCTCTATAAATGCTTAAAATGAGAATATATCGAATCCTAATTTACATAAAGGTTGATAAAATGTCATCGATTTAGAAAATTATACTAAATCATTGTTTACAGCTTCCCTTGTATCGTCTCCTACCACTCGGTACACCTCCGACTACCTTTTTACGACAACATTTTCAGGTATACCCTTGATAGCAATTGATTACCATATTTCCTGTTTTCTTCCTTATCTACAGCTTAAAATTTAAGTCACTTTATAGACCGAAATCTAACTGTGCAGCAATTCTTTCTGCCTCTCCTGTCCCCTCTCCAGCAATAACTTATTCTCCACAACACCCCATAGTCAGTTGACTTTATTCACTCTCTTACTACGGCCCGCCTGGCCAATTCCCGTAAGTAGGTGGCCCTACACTTATATATACGTAATAGTATTCTAGAATACTCATATACCGCTTATACTCCATACTGCTGTCAACCCCTATCCAGGCAATTCACGTATAGACAGACATTGTGTCTTTCACCGTAATATGATATTAAATACTATTACTACTCAGATCCGTACCTCATCAAAAAACTCTATTAAGCACTTGAAACCATTCCTCTCTAGATTAGTAGCTACTTCAGTGATACATATAGCTACCTATGTGTAATTTGTAAATAATGAAATCTCTCACTCATTTCAGTTTGATTGAATGAAGGCAATATTATGACGAAAGGTCACATTCTTAAGGTATAACAGTATGTAAACTCCGAAATCAAAGTTTTACCATTATTACTCTAGATCTTCCTTAACGTCTCTTGGAGTATCAGTTTTCTTAATTAATTTATGTACTATCCACTTATGACATAGAAACAATCTAAATAGGCGATGATTTATTGTCCTATTCAGAGAGACGATAAGACACTAGCGTCAAGTTTTTGGTATATAAATATACTTATCCAATACATAGATATGAAATATTTCCCTAGTATCCCCCGAGCAAACATTTCAGACTTTTCTACCCCTCATACGCTAGGGAATATCAACTGATCCACAAACGTCAAAACCTCTCAAGCGTAATTATACTACTAGTCCTTTAATCATCCCCTATTATTCCACTTACAAAGAAAAATTAGCGGGTTCACAATTATTATCAGATGTTTACTCAACGTGAGTATATTACTTCACCTCGCATCACTCAGTACTGATTTGCTGTACAATGTCATACAGGTTTGGTCAATCTACCCGATAAAATACTGATATTAACGGGACAAGTGATATGATGAATCATATTTTTAATGTTCACTCTCATATATATCTTGCGATTAGTGAGTATATTTATTTATTCATACTCCATGTGAGTGTAAATATACCTCCTATACTGCAAATAATAACTGTAAAGGTAAGATACCTCCTACTAGTAGTTCTATTCTCCTACTATTCTAATTTGCCCGTCTTACATTACCTGATTTATTATTGAACAGGAGGTATTTATAGAGCTCTAATTATTACATTATTACTTATACTATATTATTAGAAAAAATTATTATTGTATCTGAGCAGGAAAGTAATGAGCGACTTGGATTCGTTCTAATACGCCAAGATCTCATTTACCATAAAGATATCAAGTATTCAATTCAATTACATAAAACTGACTGTCCTATAAATCTATCATATCTCTTCTCTCATATTATATTCAATCAACGTATATCCAGTTTGTATTACTGAGAGATGACTTGTATATTGTGGCGTAAGTTTGATGTAGATAGTATACTCGAGTGAGCATAGATTATTTTTTCAGTTAGATCTAGAAGTGAGCCGTATTTGAAGCTAATCTTCTACATTTCATGCTGCAAAATATATTATTAGTTATTAACATAAATAATTTGTCGAATTCTGAAATTATGGCGATGTCCTGTTTTGAAGAGATAGATATTTACATTGTGATTAGAAAGTATGATGGGAAAATTTCATCTGTGTAAAGGCGATGCACTTTATTACAGTATTTGTCAGTGTTAAGGAGAGTAATAGATATATCACATCTATTTATGACGTAATGAAAAGAATTTAACTATATTCTAGCCTGAGGTACATTTTGGCCACAGGGACATTATGAGTTCATTCCTGTCCTGAACTCGCAGTGTTTCGATGTTTCGTGTGATCGGTATTTGAAACTAATATATCTGGCTTGTACAAATTTCGAAAGCAAAAATCTGATACTGGTGTCGAGGATAAGACGTGCGAACAACTGTAACTTTGTTGAGTACCATAATTTTTTATAACCATTATGAGTTCAAGGATAAGCTAACCACTACCGAGAAATGCTCGGAGTGATCTTTTCCTATATGCTCCCCCTCAAAGTTATAGGTGTGTTGATCATGCTGTCCAGTTTTTATCGCTTCAGGCTGCATGAGGCGATAAACTCGCTCATAAGAGAAATACTTGATATAGCGAGAATATAATTCTCTCTTGATTGTGAGTTTTCTATCAATAAAAATTGAAACTAGCAATTGTAGTATATCAATTATTCTCTAAATAATAAATAGTGACAATAATAATAATAAAATATGATGCCTTAAGATTAGTAGTTTCTTATATTGTCAGATTCAGGAGTAAAGATAATGAATAAATATCAGGATAATCAAATTCAACCAAGAAGAGATCTCTTAAGTTGACATATGACTAGATATGGCAGCTCTTTCTTTCGATATGTCGGTTTAGCAGCTATTATACCGATGAGATATAGGAGGCGCATTCGGTCCGACGCAACTCAACTCGATGGACTGGAGGTCGTTCACACTCCTGTGGCTTTTCGATGTGCGCATCTACTGAGAATATAGCGAAGAACCTTGGTGTCGGTTGCGCTCTGACGGCTTGCTGAAGAATTATGGAAAAAGTACATAAGAGGCTGGATCGTAGGTATTGTCAGTAGTCGAGACGCATCAACGGAGAAAACAATTACCTGGTGTCTGGGGCTCTCTGGATGGCCTTGTGCTGGGGCCCTTTCTGAATCCGCACGCACCGCACGCACCGCACGCCACCGCACCGCACCGCACCGCACCGGCAAACGCGCACCACGTTATACCCGACAAATTTTAATGATGAAACAGAAGAGCATAATGGGTGAAAGAGTTGTATATGCGGATGATGACCTAACGATACTTATATAACAGTAGGTATGAGACCTTACGGGATTTGCCCTGAGGTACTCGTTTAGTAGCAGGCACCTTGGGTGAGTGTTCGGTGTTTATGCTGGTGTCGTACGAATTACGCTGAAATTTCGCATAAAGACACCTCAGATTAGTTAGTAGTAGATAGGAAGTATAATCACATTGAAGGAATACCAGGTCTATAGTAATAATAGTTATGAGGATCCGTGGTAGGGCCAGGCAGGGAAGCTATGTAATAGATGTAATTGTCTCCTCTCCAGGATTAATAATCGGTTATGTTAATTTTCATTTAAGATTCATTTCCATAAAAAAAATCATAATGTTACAACAACACTAGTCGTTCATTTATAGCAGTATGAATACAGTTAATTAAGTCATAATTAAAAGTACAAATGATGATATAATGTAAATAAAGGAATGGACTGGAAAGGTGCATATTATTCATTAAGTGAGAGTAGGGTAACTCCTTCTTTCTTAGCAGGTCACAGTCCTCAGAGTAATCCTAACTTACAAATCATACACCCGGATCTACACTCACACTCTCGTTTAGTAGGTATAGTAGGTTGGTATACGCTAGGCCGTCGGCAAGTATCCTCCCAAACTACCTTTACAGTGTTGTGAGTGTACCCACCGTGTACCACCTATGAGCTCATATCCAATGTACTGTCGTCAGTAAAGTCTCAGTGAATTATATCACCAAATATGTACAGATAACAGCCTCCTATCAGTGTTAAGCCAAGGCCGGGTTCCTAATACGAATTAGGCTGCTCACGGTCAGAGGCTGAGTATCAGTAATAATGACCTGTATTTTTTCAACTGTTACCCTCTAATCCACGGGGATGGAAGTGTGGGCGTACGTTGATATCACTATGTAAACCCTAGTGCTGAGGATATGAGTACCACCTATAATGATATAGTCCTCCTAACCGCTGCTGTTGATCTCGAGCAGGAAGGGTGTAATGTGCGCTGTACAGGATTCATTCAACTACGCGAATCTAGTAGTATTGAAAAGCTAAGTATATCTTTGTAGACAAAGGGAAAACTTATTAAACTATGTGAGAGTCAGCGTTGACGACATTTATGTGAAAAGCACATATAAGTAAATGAAATGAATAGATATCAAAAGAGAGAGAATATACAAGAGAAGAATAATTAAATATACAATAAAAATAATAAAAATATTGAATCGTAGCCTCTCGCTTACTAGAGGACCGCTGATAAAATAGTGGTCGTTTTACTGAGTGGTTTCTAATTATCTCCGTAGTTATCCTCCAATTCACTATTCAAGTCAGTTACCGACCCAACACAACCACATGTAATAACTGAATGAGCTCGAACCGAACTAGGAGGGAGAATGTGCTCAATTATCGTCTTACTCTTCATCTATAATTTATCATTATTTAAACTTCGTAACTGCATTGATTTTCTTAATAATATTAATACTCTCATCTTTCTAAGAGCTATTTACTAAGTAGTAAGGAATATAAAATTTATTACTTATTTAGGTGTAATTATATTCATAATTGTTTACAACAATTTATGAATGTGATATATATATAATAGTACAAGGATTAACAATTAGTTTATAGAAAAAGAATTGTCTTGCGAAGTACATAGACACATTTTATGTATCACGGGGGCTCCGTATCATGGTCAGAGAGATTCTCATATTTAAGTTCTTATAATATATATTAGGCGCATACTACATAATTTACATAGTATAATGATATAACATATCATACGCATTACTTGAAGATCAGTGAATACTATTAATTCTGAGCTCATTTAATTTTATCTTTAGTTCCTTCTGGAAGTTGTGAGTGAATAT
Organism: Trachelipus rathkii; assembly: GCA_015478945.1. Taxonomy (NCBI): domain Eukaryota; kingdom Metazoa; phylum Arthropoda; class Malacostraca; order Isopoda; family Trachelipodidae; genus Trachelipus; species Trachelipus rathkii. The sequence continues at coordinate 8,948 of JABUQX010137805.1, read as the reverse complement.
ACTGGATCGTTCCAGGGATAGGCTTGTTACTCCGTGTGACTTCGCGCTATATTAATATGAGAAGTACCGGAACTGTCGCTGCTCCCCTAGATGTATTGTATTGAGATGATCACAACATTTTTATTAATTAATTGTTTGATGTAACTTAGGAGGAGCAACTATAACCATACTCAATAGAATTTGGTGAATAACTATAATAATTTTCTTTCTAATATTGGCACCAGACATATCTAGTACATGATCAGAATGTGTACAATTAATATCTGTTGCTGAATAAATAAGGTCTCCATTTCACACAACAATTACCCATATAAATATAGTACTGGTCACCGTAGATATACACCTTGATATGACGTATTTCAATGATAGAGATGATATTTTTCACTTAAATTCCAAAATTTTAGGCTTTTTTGAATAATTGTCAACGGCGTATACATGACTACTCATGGTAGTAAAATATCAAGTAAAATACTAGTTACTGATTGTAAAGTATGTAAGGAAAGCTAACCTGTGAGATGATACGTGTTTAGAGTGTCGCTTACTTACGTGAAATTTGACGTAATGTTGTTTCAAACTATAAATTAATTTCTATGTATATTATTAATACATCTCCGATAAGTTAATTTTCCTAATGCTTATATAGCATAGTATGTGGTTGAAAGAAACCTGACGAATACTTATTCGTATTCAGTAATCGATACATAAAGTCTAGGAATATTCAACTAGTGAAGAAATCAAGATAAAGTATCGTATCCATTTACCATATTATTCTGTAAATTTACTATATATATTCTAATCCTTATTTTTATCTGATTACCACCTCATAGTTGATTACCCATATAATAAAATGTACTTCTTATATATGCAAATTTAAAATTAAAGAGTGATTACTTGTGCTTGAAGTATATTAATTGCTTCGAAATGCTTACCTAAATGTGTACTTGAAATTATTTTGTAGAACTTTTTTCACGTCTAGTATTTATCACCTGTTCCTTATCATTTCCGTCTGTGATCTAGTCATGATTGCTTTAGATAGGTCTTAACCCAATGGTCATTCCTCCCTTTCCGAGAGAAATATATACTCTCAAATTGCAAAGCTGTACCGTTGCACAATGTACACGATTGTAACTCAAGTATCGGACGAGTAATCCCAAACCACATCCGGATACGCGGAATGTCTCTATAACGGAAATTTGCTTATTAACAATGTTTGACTCTTTCTGAATTCGACGGAAATTGATACATCTAAACAGGAGTTTATATCTTAACATGTATACCGAGCAGCCTATTCTTCCATGATTTCCAATTATTGGAGTAGAATTCCGATTGTGGACTCAAACTGTCAACCCCCATTACCTGTGAGAGCGGCACTCCCCCAAGGAGTCCATCCTCAGGCAGCTCCATTATATATAAACCTCTCTTTACAAAAGGTCTGCTAAATAGAAATTTTCTTATACGTCTCTCGGAGTGTCAGTGCGCGTCTAGTGCACAATAAATCATATATATGTTCTCTTGCAAGATGACTTTTGCCGGATGCGAGTGAAAGTCACAGATGAATATTTCAAACAAGCGTTATTGCATAAGTTGTTAATAGATGCCGGAAAATAAAAATAAAGCATGGTCTCTATTCCCCTCGAACTCCGTTCTCTATGAAGCCAGCTTCCAATACTAAGTCTTCTCTCGTAGTAAACCGTGAGCTAGAGTCCTACAATCGCTTATATAAATAATTAATTAATTTAATATATTATATTAATATATATTATATATATAATATATATACTTAATAGTATATATATAATTAATAATATAATTATATTATATATATATATACTCAATAGTTAATATATATATATATTATATCTTTACATACATTTATATTTCTCATTAAAAATAATAATTTTGCTGTAGTAAATCTGATATACGTTAACAGATGCTCAAAATAACAAATTATATTCATTTCATTCTTGTGAAGGTCTGAAAGTGACACTGTATCTTAGTATGTCAAGTGTATTAATTACTGTACATGAAAAAAATGTTTATATAATATACGGTCATTATAGTAATTTAGTTGACAGCTTGAGTGCCTATTATGATATAGATTATTATGTGTAATTTCGTAGTGATACTGGTGCCCTCTCAACTACTAGGAGAACCTTTGAAATTAGACGATCAATAGTGGAATCACAAATCTCGCGTCTCATACAGGTTAAAGAGATACCTACAAGAAAAACTAGTGCCAGTCCTGCAAAGAAAGGGATATCACCGTATATAATTAACAAGATGGACCCTGGCCCGCGTTACTCATAGCCTTTCCTGTTTGCGAGCATCAATATCTACGGAAATGCCTAGCAATCTATAGAGTTAGGTCCAATAGTATTTTAGAAATTATCAGTTATAAATTTTGTAACATTACTGTTAAAGACGCCGTTCGATCCTATTGTGCGTTTTTCGAATGTGAACCCTCGACCTAGATTGCATGTCGATGAAATTAGTGTGATAAAGGAGTTTTTGACGTTAGTTAAAATTTCACTTAAAAAATCTATCAGATCTCGAAAACGAAGAAGAGTGCAGATTTTGAAGGAGAACTTCCCCTTTGCGAAAGCATACCAAAAATGAGAGGACACAACACATAGTTAGAGAGAGAGCTGTTATATAGACAATTTAAAAAGATAGGATAGTAATGCACGGTATGCTGCTATTCTCATTACATAATTCAGAATCATATCTCACTTATGGTATCTACATGAGTAACTGTTACAGTGTGTTGCTCAATAAATAATTTAATAATTTCAACCTCATATATCGTATAAATTTTACACAGTCTTTGAACTGACCTCGAATGAGGATATTACTCATATAAGGTAACTAATAATTTGGGAAGACACGTTGATCTTTTTCAAATAATATTTATATATATTATATTATAATTATATATGCTTATATTAATATATATATATTATATATATATTAATAACAATCTATATATATATATAATTATTAATATATATTAATATATATATATATTATATATATTAATACATATATATGATTATTATATTATTATTATATGATATATATATATATATATATTATTATATAAATAATATATAAATATTAATATATAATTAATATAATATATATATATATATTATATATAATTAATTATTATATGAGTGGATAATTATATAATATAATACATTTCACCCATTAATAATAATTCAATATCTTTATCATGCTTCTCTTAGAGATTAATTTAAAGTAAAATGAGTTTGCAAGCAGTAATATAAAAAGGATTAATTAGTCTTATAATATAGTTTTACAAAAGGTAATATTCTCTATAATAGTAGTAGTATATAGTCAATACTAGATATCATCAGAGGTGTTTTATTTTTTCAGGTCAATATGATTTTACGTGTTATATATATCTTTTATAACAAGATTAGTTATGTGTAATCTTAACGTATTTATTGATGGTTGTGTGTTTTATTGAATTTTGCTTGTTAATAACATATAAATCATATATATATGATCATATGATTTATTTATTAATATGGATCATATATAAATCAAGCTCGTAGTATAAAATATCAATTTACTTATTTTCTGTAAATAGTGTATAAGTAAGCTTGTTATATAAGTATATATAGTAGTAGAAATACTCTATTGTATTTACATTTGTTTTAATTATGAACAATTTTTGCGAAAATACTGTTACGCAACACCAGAATACAAAAAATGATTCCGAATATATATGTTTGTGTTAAATATTTACCTTGCTAGAAAAGAAAAGTAGTAGATAGAATATGATATTAGATGATGAATATAGTAATTAGGGTGAATATATGTAGATTTCGTGGCTCTTAATTTAGATAAGGGGCACAGCTCAAGAAGCATAATTTTCAAAGGACAGAGGTTTCGCGTAACATTAGTTATTTGACCATGGATTAATTTTCAAGAGCATTAAATTATTGTAGTGTAATAGTTTAGTATTTGTTTTGAGTATTATGATTTATGTAGTATTTTGTATGATATTTTACCAGATAGATTATTATGGGAGAGCTGTAAGAGCATTGAAGAAAGAGAATGAAGAATTGATAGTGAATGTATGTGAATTTGATGATGAGAGAGAGAATGATATGTAATTAGAATGTGATTATTATTGTTAGTGTAATATTAATATAGTGGATATGTATGAATTATTTTAGTATAGTTAATGTAAGTAATAATGAAAGATAGAGGAGATAAGTACGCATTGCAACTAGCAAGCAAAGAAGGAAGTGAAAAATAATAAGATGGCTGGTATATCAGAAAGATGAAATAATATATAGAATAATAATAAATGACATAATAATAATAGTAAGAGAAATAGAGATAAGAGAAGAGAAGGAAGAAGAAGAGAAGAGAGAAAGTGAAGAGGATGTTGATTAGTGGTAAGCATTCATAATAATAATAATTAATTAATTATTTTTTGAATGATATATTTATCTTCATTTAGCAAAGGTTTTTATATAATATTGTCCATTTTTCACAATTATAATCGAAAATAGTATATATAGATAAGCTTGTCACTGTCCAAATAATGTATATATTGATTTAGTGTGAGTTTTAGATTATTGTTTAGATCGCCTACATAGAAACCTGCAAATCAGAGGATAAGGTGATAAATTCATATATTTGTTTAAATTTACATATATTAAATAATAAAATTGATTTCGACTCTAAGTACCTCATTTATATATAATATTGCTAGATTATAATTTATATGATTAGTTAATACATTAAATTGCATGCAATAATACTCATCAACTATACAAAGAATAGGAATGAAATATAATTTTGTAATTTATATCTTATTACTCAAAAAATTTGCATCAATTACTTTTAAAATACTAGGTAATAATTAACTATAAATTATATATATGTTGATTAATTATATATTAATAAAATTTGTTGATTGTATCTTTATTTTTTCATTATAATATTGAAAAAGGTATATCTCATTCTGATGCTTTTATTATTATCTATTGAAGAATTTATATTTTTTCTGAATTTATCTAATAATAATATTATCTCAGGATAAATATAATATATTATTATATGTACGGGTTATTAACATTAATAATTATCTTAATATATATATTATATAATATATATATTATATATATATCATAATATATATATATATATTATATATATTAATATATATATATATATATCATATATGTATATAAATTGTTTTCTTTTCCTATAGTAAAAGCTCTAGCATTAAGTACATATGTAATATATTAGGTATTATATACTATTTGTATATCTTATATATATAATATATTATATATAGTATATATATATTAATGTATAATTGCCCTTATAACTGCTATAAAGTTTATTCAATAACTGTTTAGTGATATAGGTTTTTTTTGAACTAATAGGAATATCCTCAAAAGTTTTATAAATTTAAAAATAATACTTTAACTGTTTGAATAATCTTTCTAGAAAGAAGTATCATATATTTATTATAATCTTCTATTGTTAAATTCCAGAGTGCTATTTAATGATACATCTCATCATTCTTGGAGTAGCCTTCCATTTTCATAACGTATACCACGATTTTCTACAAGTTCGTTTTGAAGTACTAAATAAGCACTCTCATGATAACAGCCGTGGAACCTTCACGCAATGCTATGCTTATTAGAGATATACCATATATTTGTAGCCGTATAAGTTCGAACAATAAAGAAATCGCCGAGTCATACACTACGTCCATGTGTTTCTGCCTTTAGTTTAAATATGAGACTTACGTCCTAGCAGTCAGGATAAAAATCCACTCCATTAGCTATAGTTATATTTATCAAACTGGACTGTGCATACAGTGAATACCTCATCATTGTATTGAGTTTACATCTCTGATAGAAATTCATATGAGTATATATAGGATATTATCATCCCTGGGTCAAACCCTATAACGTAACATTACCCCTTTCCATAAAACACTCGCCGCATTATCATTTATTATGCACCCTTTTTCTCGTCCTCTCTGACAGAAAATCCCATTATGCTTCTCCTTTCATGTCAATTCTTATTATCTGATTTCAACTCACTTTATTCGATTTACTCGTTCTCTCCCTAAGCCGGTCGGTGATTTAACGCATGACTATCACTATTTACCAACTTTAATATATAATAATACCTGATTATCAATTATCCTTTCCACATGGAATAAACCAGCTCAATGTACTTCATCGTTTTAGTATCTCTCTATATTGCTCCTTGCTTCAACACAACACAACTCTCCTCATAATTAGCGTATATATTATATATATTCATTCTCATCATTTTAATATCATAATATGTGTCTATGGTATCACTGCAACATAGATCCCTATTCTGTATGTAGATTGTCCAATCCTGAAAAACAGTGGTATACCTATCTTTACTACTAGATTATCTTTGATACTGTTCAATGGATTATCATTCAAACTAATATATTGTAAGTATCAACAAAGTGAGCCTCGAAAAATGACAAGTGGTATATGAGTCTAGTGTCACTTAACTACATATTCATCAAAACACACCTCCAACACTGTATAATATAATAATGTGCATCAGCTACCTTCACTTATACCATTCATTAATTTTTAAAAACGCGCTTACAATCCTATGTGACCCTCTGGTAAACTACTCTAAACTCAAATACTCTCCCTTCTTGAATCTGCTCCTTAATACTCCTCTCTTACCATAATCTGCTCGAACATATTATCTTAAATTTATTTCATACTATACTTTAATAAAGTCTTATTTTCACTTTTGGCTCATCAGTTTTAATAAAAAACGATGTTGAATGACATCATGAAAATGAAGTAGAACTCACGAGAACACTTACAATATACACAAGTACATTCTCTAACCTAACCATGTAGAGAAAGCGTGCTTATAACGACTCTATTGTCATTATTTAAGTTAGATTTTTGAAATATGAAGACACAACGGCTATATCTTTCTCAAAGGATTTAGTTCCCTAATATTCAATATCTATATATATTAATTATATATTATATATTATATATATATATATTATATTATATATATACTATATAGTTATATATAAGATAATATAATAGTATATTATATATATTATATTATAATATCATATATAGATATAATTATATATATTATATATATATATATATGATATAATATATATTATCTATATTTATATATATATTATAAAAATGGCCCCATGGCCCTAGTATTTTCAATAAAACTAGGATTATAATATTATGGAAATATGTAATGCAGATATAATGTAAGATTATTTAACTTTAGTAAATTCACCGAGCAAATCATAAACCTTTGTGATAAAAGGTTATGATATAATAGTTCGGGCATATAATTATTAACTCACTTGTATCTAGTGCGCATATCAGTAAATACTCTTGATATATGTGCGGGTCGAAACATAGGTCTCAGAGGACAACATAGACTTTCAATGAGAGCCGATCGAGAGCCTCCTCTACAAAGTGGTTGTCCATCTTCGTAACAATCGATACAATTTTCTAAGTTCTTATATATGATTTATATAGTATTAAAAGCCTCACAGTATAAATACATTAGTATTATCAGTTAGTAGTCATTATAGATTAGAGTGGAAACTTGTATCTGCGTAATGAGCGAAGTAATGACTCTTCTCAAATTTCAAATTTTCAAACTTACGCTTGTTTTCGAAAGAAAGCCATTTACCTCATGTCCTATTGTCGATAAATATTAGATATGTGTGGTATTAGTTTCATAACAATAAGCAACTTTTCTATAATTCTATTTTTAATTGTGCATTGTACGCATGATGCATTTTTGAACATGAACGTGAATATAAATATTATTTACATAATAATAATATTGAGTCTATTTCATTTTTTATCAACGATAATTACAAATAAATAATATTATTTTAGTGAATCTATTGTTAAGATGAAATATTATATAAAATCTTTGTGACTACCTTAACGGCTATAGCCTCAACTAAATTAATTTTGTATAGACTATTTGGTGATAAAACCATGTTGCTCACATCAACACACACTCTGACACATCACAACACACACACAACACCTACACGACAGCGACAGATTATCACACCAGATACGAAAATTATAGTATTTGGCTAAAATTTGACTAAGGGGAATAGGAGCTCTAATAGATATATATTTCTAAGCTTATCTCATGCTGTGACCCCACTGAATTTATGTATACAACCCTCCTCCTCTATTTATTACATAAGATTATAAGATCTGTGGACATAAAATTATAGTGAATAAAAATAATTTCTCATTGTAGACTTACCAATTGTATAAAGCAGGCCAATAATAACAAAACCAATTTATATCTGTGAAAGAAAATTTTCTAGATTAAGTTCTCGAGCCACGTTCCAATAAAACCGAGTATGATTTTTAATTATTCTCTCGAAGAGTAATGTTTTATCTGTGAGCTCATAAAGGTATATGATTTTATAGGTATTTTCAATTTTTGAAAACTCTATGTTTTTGACAAAAAACCAAAACAATCACCTAAACTATTTTCGAAATGATTTCTCCAATAAGTGAGTTTAAAAGAATACATAGATTGACATTAATCTTAAATAATAATGATATGTAGCAGTATAGGGTAAATTCTTGATATTTGACCTCCATATATAATATCTTAGTAAGCATTGGTATTCGATTTCAAAACCTTATATTTTTTTTTGTTTTGAAATTAAAATTGAATCTATTATATATTCTGTTTATGGAATTTTCATGCATAGTTTAATTTTGGATAAGTATGATTTCATACCCAAATTTACTGTAGAATAATTTCTTTTACATGTATATCTGCTAGTTAAGTTATTTGACGGATTTTTTCTTGATAACAAATTTTCTAATATAAAATAATAATTTTAGTAGTAATAATAATTT
>JABUQX010137804.1:0-16569 GCA_015478945.1 Trachelipus rathkii | reverse complement strand
ACTGAAAAAAGCGTTCATAAGCGGTGTTAGAAGAACAATCTGTATATACGCCAAGAAGAATAACGGTTCAATAGTATTTGAGGCCCTGGGTACGCCGCGTTGATGTTTGTAAGTGTGGGCCTGAAATAGTTGTGCAGTTTAGTTTTTTACGTATGTGCGATCCTCCTTTAAGTAGCTTATGTTAGAGACCATTTTTAAGTTGTTGCTCCGCTTCCAAAGCCCATCTTGTTCATCTTACGTATTAGTATATGTCTATGATCAATACATGGGTTCAAAAGGCTTTTGTGAAATCGTTGTAAATACATCAATAGCACAACCGGGAGGAAAAGTTTTTGTTGTCTCCAATAGTTTCCTGTAAAGTTTTTCGGTGATGATATTAACAGCTCTTCTTAATTTGGTAAGGGATTCTCTAATTTTACAATACCCTTTGTTGTAAAAACAATATGTTTGTTCTATAAAAATATTAGACTAATGCTCATTTTACTTCGAATTTCTCAAATATTTTACTAATCGTGTTGGTGATAGCTATTGGTACTGAAAGCGAGGCACAAAGGTTCTCCTTTTTTCACCAGTGATAATAACTTTTGCTGTGTTGAATATATTTGGGAAAATTCCTGTCAAAAATGATTCATTGAACAGTGTTTTTTAAAGGGCGGCTGGCTATGTTATGTCTACGGCAGCGGCAGTTTGAGGATTTATGTGGGCAGGATTAGAATGAACATCACCATTTCTTCTGTTTTTTAATCCGGCGATTACGCTTTGTTTTACCTCCGCCCGCAGTGATCGGAAATAAAGGATAAAACTCGTGACCTTCGTACTCCTGGGAAAGGTTTCTATACGCATGTTTCGACGTCAGGGTGGGTTTGTCGTTCTCAAGATTTGCTTACCGACGTTTACGTAGTATATCGTTGGTAGTCCGTCCTGCGATCTGTGGTTGATTGCCTCGTCAATTTATGAACTTTGATTCAGTTCTTTGTATACCATTTATGAGTTCTTTTTTTGTTTATTTAATTAATCTATTTTAATTGATCTAAAACCCAAGAATAGAGACCTAATCGGTCGAGTATTCGTTCGCAAGTCTAGAATGAATTTGTTAAGTAGTGATGTTCTCGTATGCACTTATCTTAAGAACTGGCCTTTAAATTGGTTTATCCAGAATGTGATTGATCACCACTTGACATGTGGTATTAGAGTTGTTTTAAGAAGCTTTCGTGGTGAGAGTTGTTGTTTCGTTGGTTGATAATCAATCAATTAAATAATAATACAATCATAATAATAATATCATAATATTATTAATACATAAATAATTAATAACTTAATGAATAATAATAATTACATAATAAGTTAATATAATAATAGCATAATAATACGATAATAATTAATACATTAATCAGTATACTAATAAAAATAATCATAAAAGTAATAATATTTATAATAATCAATTCTAATAATTAATAATAATGAATAATTAATATAATTACATAACTAAAATCATTTAATATACTAATAATATAATAATGCAAAATAGATAATAATAAAGATGAAATAATGATTTGTATGCTTGTAAAAGTAATAAGATAAATGATGCGAATAGTACCACATGCCAAAATATAAATAGCTAATAATACCATATCCCCAATAATAACTTAATAATAATTAAAAAATAATAATGCAATAATAAGCTAATATAATAATAATCAATAATAATTAATAATAACTAATAATAATACTAATAACTCTTTTAAGTAGTTCATAATAATAGTTGTACATAGTAGTTATAATTAATAATCCAATAATTAATAATAGGATCCTATATGATCCAATAATTATATCCCACTAATAATATAATAATTGCATACCGATTATAATCATAGATAACTATCACATAATCAAAAATAATGTTTGCGACCACGATACGACTAACCACATATCAATCACTTCCTCATCCCATTTATAATCACAATTGCACACTTAAAATGACATATAATGTCTTCAATACTAATTAATAGCCTACAATCCCTGCTGCCTTACAACACATAAAAACATTCTAATAGTGATATAGTGAAATAAGTGATAATAATCAATTAGTAAATATGGTGAATCACACTAACATGAAAATAAATTCAATAAATAATTCAATAGATGACTCTTTAACGTAATGGTAACTTAAATACAATAATAATTAATAATACATAATAATAAATAATCAATAATAGTCATAATAATAAACAGTAGTTAATGATAATAGTATTAATAATGATAGTAATAACAATGTATTGTTAATAGATAATCGAATAACTGTATAATAATATACACAACATAATAATCAGACTTAATAATAATAAGATAACTAATCAATAATACATCGCATTAATGAATTATTCATAATAATAAATAATGACATAATAATAATAATACAATAATAGATTAATAGACAAATAGATAATAATATACAGTTACATATAATCGAATAGATTAATAATAACTGCAATAATAATATATATAATAATTGAAATACTATATTAACTCAAATACATAATGGTATAGCGTCTAAGATTTTCGTAGAGATGCAATCCCCTGAGTTTAGTTGTTTTATTCATTATTATATTTAGATTAGCTATATTTTTTTAAGGTTTTTATAGTAAAAGAATTTGGTAGGTTTTCGGTGTGCTTGAAGTGTCTATGGCGCGGCACTTGAGTTGGCTAACAAGTTTAGCTGCTGGAGCTGAGCCGCTCTGCTGTGAGTGGCTTTTTTAGTCTACAGTAAGGAGCGTTTATGTAAATATTCGTTGCTTCTTCAGGCCTTTATTTTGATTTGCTACGTGCCTTGCTGGTTTGAAATGAAATACGGCTCTAGCAAGAAGTCACTATGCCTTGTTATCGGATACATTTATTCGTCTCCTTTCAGGAGTTGAGCTCAGGTATTTTGGAAGTCTTTCTGTAACCGTGCAAATATCCTTTAGGTTTTTTGAATAATGGTTGGGTAATGGCTGTAAAAGTCTCTTGTAATGCTAATGAGGCGAATATAAATCGTTTCTGTTTTACAATTACAGGGTGAATTACTGTAATAACTTATGGTACCGTAGATAGGAAGACCCAGCTAGAGCGGTAACGTATGTGTCGTATTACGTGAATGTTACTTAATTTCCTTAAGATGTAAAGAGATACCACAACATTTCTCTAATTTTTTAGCATATACATGATATCTCGACAGCTCTGCATACTCAAGGTTTTTCATTGTTGCTTTAGAATGTCAGTTACATCGATTTGTTAATCCAAGTATTTTAGACTTTGCAGCCCTATTCAGTGCTACTATAGCATGATTACTTTTAATATGTTAAACAAGTGGTTAATTGGTTTGTTGCTAAAAATTATGTAGATGTTTTGATTAAATTAAAGATAGCTTTATTCGGCAATCTATCCTTTCACGTGTATTTTGTTAATGTGTCAGTGGGCTTTACGAGATAGGACTCGGGCCCATCTTTTCCTGTTCTATATATATTTAAATATGGAGGTATCCTCCAACAATAGACTGAAAAAGGCGGTCATAGCGGTTGAACTCAGATCATCTGTGATTCAGAGATTAAAAAAAAACGGTTCCAACGAATTTGAAGCCCTGGGGTACGCCCGGTGGATGTTGGGATAGTTTCCTGGTGGGCTGATTAGTTTCATTTAGGTTTACGTTATTGCGATCTCTCCTTTAAGTTAGCTTTTACAACCATTGTAAGTTTTGTCCTTCAAAGCCCTTTTGTCATTTATACTTAGTAGGTGTGTTGTCAATATTCAATTCATTCCACCAGAGCTTATGTGAAAATCTAATATAATCAGCAGGGAGGACTCTTTATTTTCTTATATTTCTGTAAAGTTTTCGGTTAAGCAATGAGAGGGCATCAGCCAGTTGGAATTCGTCTTCTTAAGATCCCAAAGATTGTGAGACGTCTCACTTATGAATCACATTAGCTTTTGTACTAATACTACTTCTCCCTATATAATTTGCGATGCTTAACTCACTGGTGAGAAGATACGAATCGTCACCAATTATTTTTTACTAAGCGTGTTTTGTAATACGCTTTGGTCTCGTAATATTTTCTGCAGGCAGAGATACAGGTCCTCTCCTTCTATACGCGATATACTAGGAGATACCAACCTTTTGATGCCTGTCGTTGCGATTATATTGGCAACCATGTCCTGTCTAAATGAATGGATATCACCCTGTGACACGCAGTGTTGTTTAAACGGGCGTCCGACTATTTAATGTCGGCAGCCCGAGTTTGAGGATGTATTGGGGATCGTCGATGCTATGAAACAACATCATCATTTTTTTTGTTTTTTAATCCCGCCGCTCCAATTCCCTTTTTCCTCCCGGACGAGTATTGGATTGGGAAATATAAGGAAAAGGATCTGTAGTCTGGGAGAGAAAAGTTTACATACGGAATTGGTCTTTTGACTTCAGGGGGGTTTGTCTCTCAACGATTTGCCGTACCCGACGGTTACGAGAAGTAATTGCGTTTTACGTCCCTGTCTGCGATTGCTTTAGGACTTGGTGTGGTTAAGCTGTATTGAGTTGTTAATTCCCATGTCATCTTTTAGTACGCTTGATAGCTTTTATTTTTGGTTAGTTGTTCGAACGTGCTAGATTTATTGCATTTTTAAACCCCTCGAAGTGGCCTTCTGGTACAGCGGAAAGCTCTCTCGCTCTCTCTTCCTGGCTTCTCGCACATCTCTGCGACAGTGTTCTGTTACGGAAGTAGTCGGTGGTTCAACTGTTTGGTCTTTTTTTAGGAGCTCTCCTGGCACCTCTTTAGATTGTTTGCTCTCAAGTATTGTGTATTATTTCACTATGTAGCCTATGGCGTCCTCAAAATTTGTATTTGTAAGCCGTCTCCCCTGGCGGTTGAGAGGTTTATGGGACCTCTTTCGGGGGCTTCGATGTCAATCTAATATATAATAAATATATGATATGATAATACATACATAATAATAATATAATCTCAATAATATAAATAATAATAATAATAATATCAATAATACATAATATAATATAATTAATAATAATAATAAATAATTAATAATTACGTTAGTCAATATGGAACTCACCCTCAGATCTTACTCCCAGTCATCATTACTATAAAACACTGGATAATTACATCATCCGGACTCGTGACCGTCAGATGTGCTATAATCTAACGGGACCTATGTCAGATTACTAATTACCGATACATATAATAGGCAGTTCATACATTATTAACCTAATCAAACAGTTAATAATGAAGTGAATGTAAGTTCAAGTATCTTAATAATTCATAATTCAAAGACTGCTAATAAACTACATAATCAAATAATTTAATGTACAATCATACTATAACCTACAACTAAACTAAAATAATTGCGGACAATACAACAACTATATCGGCAATCACGGGTATCCAACCCCCCAATTAGATATCCCACAATCTTTGCAACCCTAGAATGTACAAATAATTTCTGAGTCACACACGGTGTGTGCCTCATGCCCCCACCGGGATAGCCGTCTTCTAGTGACGGCTCTATTCTATCCAGGAATTACACATCTGTGCTCACGAGCCCGCATCCTGTGTCAATATTGCATGAATAGTAGGATGAATAACTAATTAGTTAATATATAATAATCAATTAATAATAATAAATAATAGATAATAATAATAATTAATATAATTAATAATTTAAAATAATAATAATAACATAATTTAATTAATCATATCAATGATTTGAAAATAAAAGTAATACTAAGTAAAATAGTAGCTTAATAAATATATAATAATTTAATATAAATAATAATGTACAATAAATCACACATAATAACTAATAAATAAATCAAATAAATGAACCTAAAATACATAAATAATAATAATAATAATATTATATGAAAACTAACTAATAATAATAGAATAATAATAATAATAATAATATAATATAATCAATAATAATGAATAAATCAATAATAATAATAATAATGAATAATAATACAATAAATAGAAATGGTAGTAGCGTAGTATTTATACTTAGCTGTCCTGGTGTTAGTTTCTTTATTATTATTATTTAATATACGTTCTAAAATTTTTTGAGTAAAATATTTTCGTAGAGTTTTCGGTTTTGATGTTTTGTGGCATCGTTTTTGAAAGTTTAGCTGCTTTGTAGCGTGACGCTGTTCGAGTGGCTTTTTTTAGATCTACAGAAATGCAGGGGTTAGTTAAGTATTGCTTTCGCTCAGGTGATTGTTGATTGCTTACGTCGCAGAACTTGCTTGGTTTGAATTTGTTAAAAATTAGCTAGCAGAAAGTACACATGCTCATTGTTATGGATCAATGTATGCATCTCTTTTCCAGGAGTGCATATTATTTTAGAATCTTTAAACTGCAATATCTTTAGGTTTTTGCAATACTATGGTTGTGTTAGTGGGCTGTAAAGTCTCTGGGTGATGTGCTAATGAGCGAATAAATCGCTCGGGTTCAGCAATACAGGGTGAATTAGCTGACTATTCTGTGTGGTTACCGTTATATAGGAAGCAATTAGAATGTAAGTGTAGGGTTGTAGACGAAGAAAAATAAAAAGACTGTTAAGTTTCATAATGTAGTGTTTCGGTTTTTAAAAATTTATTTAGCAATATACATAAAACTATGTTGTTTTCCCTGATATTGATTGTACATAATCACATGTTATCAAGTTGCAAAAGACTGTGTTCGTTTTTATATACTTGATTCGGTAGCGCTAGTTTCATCGTCAACATTGGTTAACTTTTAATATTAATCGATTAAGTTGGTTTGTGTTTGCTAAATAATTATATTCAAACATTCTATATTATTTAAATTTAAAACCGAGATTCAATCTTCTCTTCTATCAGCGTTTCAAATATTTCTGGTTAACTGGCGTTCAATCTGCTTTACGGACCATAGAGGATCTGGACATCTTTGTCATTTCTATTTAAAAGCTCAGCAACAAGGAGATCGTGAAAAGAGCATAAGCGTTGAAACAAGATCATTTGTATATAGTAGGTCAAATAAAAACGGTCCAGAATTGTAAGCCCTGGGTAGCGCCGGAATTGATGCTTTGACTAGTGTTGGGCCTTGCAATTAGTGCTTCATTTTTAGTGTTAACCGATGCGAATCTTGTTCTCTTAAGGTCAGGTGTTAAACCATGTGTAAGTTGTCCCTTCAAAGGCCATTTTGTTCATTTTACTTTAGTAGTATGTCATGATCAATTATGTCAAAAGCTTTTTGTGAAATCTAATATATATAATCAGCAGGCGGAGGGAGTTCTTGTACTTTCATATATTCTGTAAAGCTTTTTTCGGTAAGGCAGACATGGAGGGGACATCAGCAGTTGAACGTCGCTTTGTCTAAATTCGCAAATTGGAACTCGAGGTGTAAGAATTAAGTTGTTTGCTGTTAACATAGTCTGCTGTTTAGACGATATGACAAACTCAATTTCCTCATATTTCTAATCGTGTTGGAATAGAATTCGACGTGTACATTTTGTACTTGCTAGGCGAATGTCAGTCCTTCTCTTATGGGAGGGATATAGGATCACTTTTTGGCTGTCTTGAATTTTATGTTTGGGAACAATTTCCTGTCAAACTATGACTCTCACTTGAACTCAGTGTTCTTTAAGGGCCGCTGCGCTATCTATGTCAGGCTAGCCGAGTCTGAGCATGTTATGGCTAGGCAGTATGCATTCTATGCGTTGTTATTCCTGAATCCGGCGAACGTTACTTGACCTTTTTATACCTCACCGACGCAGTTATGTATAATAAAGGAAAGATATGTGACTGCGTAAGTCTGGGGAGAAAGGTTTCATTACGGAGTGTTTGACTAGGTGGGTTCTTGTCTCCAAGATTTGCTTACCCGGGACGTCTTACGAAGTCATTCTGTTTAGTCCCGTCTCTGCGATTCTTGTTCTTGGTTTGGTTGTTAACGATTGTTTTAAATTCTAAGTTCTTCTACTACATGTTGTAGAGGTTTTTCTATTTATTGTTCGGCACATAAGTTGTATTGGACCTTATAACCCCAAGTGCCACCCTCTCCGCTGTATTCTTTTTCTCTGCCTATAGATCAATCCATCGGCCCATTCTCGCTCGTACTAGTTCCTCGAACGATAGTTGTCGGTTAACACCCTCTGTTCTGCCTTTCTGAGAATCTGCCCTGTTATATTTGTTTATCATTATCGTGTGTTCATACACTATGAATGTCATAACTTTTCTGTTGATTACAAGTATCCATGGTAGCGAGTTTATTTTTTCTTCGCCGGTTGATAATAAATACATATAATCATAATAATAATCAATCATAATAACATAAATAAATTAATATAATACATAATATATAAAATAATAAGTAATATAATATATATATGAATCATACAATATAATAATACACTTTGATATATTGAAATTTATTCATCAAGTAAAATAATAATAATGAATCAATAGATCATAATTAATAAATATATAATATAATAATAATCAAAATTCAATAAGTAATATAATTACTCGTTATGAAAAAATACTTTCTTTAGTTTCACCATAATAATAATTAATAACTGGAATAATAGGATAATAATATAATAATAAATCATAATAATAATTAATTATTATACATATAATATAATAATAATAATAATTTAATATACAGAAACCAAAGCGAAATAACTAGTAATATAATATTAATTCAATTAATCGAGCATAATAATATAATATGATATATGATAAACAATTAATAAATATCCTTTAATAAATAACATAATAAATACATAATATTATAATAATAACTCGAATAGATCAAATAATAATTACAATATAATAACTAATGAATAATAATGATAATACATTAAGTAAATTTATGAATATAATATATATAAAAAAAAAAATAGATAGAATAATAATAAATAATAATCATACATATTAATATAATAGTTACTATACCAAAAAAGTTTTTAAGTTCTCGTACGGCCTGGTGGCCCAGCGTCATGCACTTGGAAGCCTCAGAACTAGCGAAATATACTTTTAGTAGCGCGCTACACTTGCTTAAATCCAAGTGTATGGTTAGACATATTACAGTGCGATTTATCATTACAGTGTATATATTATTAGATTTTTTCCGCATCAACCTAAATTGCGCTTTCTTGTCCCTCATTCATTATATGTTTTTAAGTTTTAGATCATTAATTTTTGATATTTTTCATTATTAGAATTTAATTCAAAAAAAACTAGTCCTATTTCACCATTCCCCATCCAGTGTTAAAATTGAAGACCGCCTGGTATACAGCGTTCGCAAAGCTGATGATGTCTGAATGTAAAACTTGTTGTCTAAACAAATCTTCATACCACTTTACGGATAAACTTTTCTCAAGTTCTTTGCTGAGCCTTCTAAAAATCTTTAAACCCCTTTCATATATATATATTTATCATGTGCATTTTTTAAAAACTTTCCTCCTTGTACAAGTGCCTTTGCCTTCTGAAAAAGTCTGCAAAATTTTGCTTAACACTTCTTTTAAAAATCTTATCGACTGTATAAATAGTCTTATTTACTTTCTTTGACCCAATGTAATACGTTCTCGGTACCGATAGCATTTAATCATATCATAATAGTCATCAATTCAACGCCTTATAGACCGACATATCCACTAGGTTTAGTATATGGGTCTTAAAATTCTAACATAAGATATATGATGATACTATACACATAATGATACACGGTATACTACTCCTGCTTCCTTATATAAGAAATGAAATTTAATTATCCAGAACGTATAAATTTATAGCAGTATAAATATTTAGCAACATTATTATATTAACTCCCACTACAGTATACGTTAGATAATATATATATCAAAAGGGTGTTAATATACAGTATATACACATAAGATACCCTATGACGGTATACTACCTGTCCTTATGACTAAGTATGAACATCATATTATATCTACTATAATAATCTACGTATAATGATACATACATCATGTACTATAATATCATCTTCATACTTATATACTATCATACATAAGTATATATATATTTATATTATCGTAATTACAAATAACATCATACCTCATTATATAATGCTAATATATATACTAATAAATACCACATCTGTCGGATATATTATATATATGAGGTACTATATAAGCTCATATAGAGTACTTTCTCTAACTACTATATACCTTCATTAGATTACTACAACCTGATTACATCTACTCATATTTATTATTCACATACCATGTACTCCATATATATTGTACTACTCACTAATATATATCTATCTATATAGTATATAGTAAACTATAATACTATACTAGGCGGGCCTATATAATACTATCTACATTAATGTTGCACGCCTGCCATAAATATACCCTCCTCGTCTTATATACTGTACAATCCGCTTACTACTATATATTACATGCGTAAGTTATATCTACTATATATTATCGGAATATATAAGTCATCAGTCTATAACATAGAACGTACATGCATATTATAGCTATATCTATACTTATATATTTATCCATAATATCATATATATATATCCATAGTATTATACTAGTTACTATACTCGTGACCTGATAATATCATTAGCATAATATATAGTTATTATACGCCCTATATATATATATGATTAAGATATTAGTACTATATAATATATATATAACTATATTATCCTATTATATATAATATTATATATATACTCAGTACGCCATTAGTAACTGACGTACTACTATATTGTACTATAAAATGTACTTGCTAGTCATTCATTAATAGCGTATATGCCCTCACCCAGTAAAGTCGCAGTGATCCTATATAGTTATATAGTATTGATCTCCCAATGTATAATCTATACTTCTAATCATTTAATATCACACTATATTACTCCTAAGTATATAAATAGATAGATACTACACTAATTAATTACCATAGTATAAGTATACTACCGTGGCTCAATCGGTAAAGCAATAGATAGTCATCAATATCACGATATATACCTATATATTTTTTTATCATATATATCTATATACTACTACTATATATATTATACTTATATATTATATAGCTTAGTATAATTATATATCATATAATATATATAATAAATATATATATGTTAGTATAATATCAGTACTATATACTACACTATATACTACACTATACTATACTAGTTTAAATACTATAGAGAAAATAACTAACTGTACTATAATATACTTAATACCTTATATATAGATAGCTAATATATAATATATATATTATAGATATACATATATAAATAACTTATATAATATAAAATATAACTATAATAATACTATGTAGACAATCGCTAGTATAAGTAACCTTTACCTATATACTATATATATATATAATATTATACTACCGCTATATATACTATAGACTATATATCTATATGTTATAAGTATATATATAGTATGTACTCCATATAGCTAGTATATTCTACCTACTAATATACCACTATATTGTATCTAGTATATAGTACTATATATAGTATACTATATATATTATCGTAAAAATATTTATTTTTTCTCTGATAGGCGTGTGTTTAGAGTCTCTATCCAACTAGCACTACGCCTCGCTAGCTTACTAATATAAATAAAACAAGCAGATCCCGGCCATTTTATTGTTAATCCCAGTTTCGTTTAGAAAGACAAAATGGCTTCTAGTAGTTATTATATATTATAAGGTATTACATATATATAATAACACGCGCTACTCCTTAATCTATATTAGTACCTTATTAGTATACTAAGATATATAACGTATACTAAATAATATTTATTATTAGTACTTACACTAATACTACTACTATATATCTATCAGTATATTAATTACATACCTACATATATACCTATAGAGCGCGTAATAAGACTAATCATGATATATACCTATCTAGTCGGTTATAAATCTCCTAACTATCTGTATCCTATACTTAAAACATCACCGTAATATCACTAAATATATCTCATCTAATATCATGCTATTACCATATCTATATGTATGATATCATGTATATCATATACTTATCATATCTGATAATATGTCATCTTCTCGTTATTACCGACATAAGTTACTAATGCCTAATTATACTTCTCTATACATAATACTAATTAATATATCATAAATATATACAATATATATATATTATATTATATAGTACTATATCATATATATATCTATAATTAGTGTTATATATATATAATATACAACTATTCGGTATACTTATTAAACTGTAATCTCTAATACTGCTCGGAAGTTTATAGTGTAGGTACCTAATCCCTAGACCTATATATATCATATCTACTAATATCGATATACCATACGTATATAATATAATAATATAAGGGTAATAGAGATATATTATATATATATTTACCCATATATAATAGTACTATTATATAGTATTATATAATACATATCCCCTCTGGAGGTCGATATATATTACTATATATTATATATATATTGAACCTTATATATAAATGCTTATACAATACATTATACTGTATAATACTGACTATGATATCACTACGAATATAGTATATATCTATTATCACTTACTATAGGGGCCAGGCCTTATTACGTACTCATGGTACTCAGCATTGTATGGGATGAGAACGACCGGGGGTGCCTTTTTACAAACTACGGCTGAAAGCGTTCTTTTTTGCGGGACGTGGATGGGACCTGTGTATAGCTGCAGCATATCTGTATTGGGATCGGGGAAAACCGGTTGTACGTCTTGCTTAAAAACTACGCTTGAAGCGTTTTCTTTTTTGGGGGCACCGTGCATGGAATACTAGTTAGGCCATGCTGTGTTATTTGTTATATCACCTGCAACGCGCGTGTCCCGAATGTTCGAAAGTCCCCTGATCGCGAGAGTAAAAGTCTCTCCCTGTGATTGCATTCTCATTTATTCGTCTTTTGACGTACATATATATTACTAATATATTATATATATCAATATATAATATTATAATATATCATACAATATATATATATATATGTATATATATCAGTAATACTATATACTATATATTAAATGATTATGATATATATATATATCTTATATATAATATATATATATATGATATATTAGACTATATATCTATTACCAATATATGACGTCACATAAGTATAGTAGCATATTATAATAAGATATTATATATATATATATATCTATATACTCTATATATATATACATATCATATATTTATACTATATAATATATACCAGTAGATATATTAATATATATAGCTAACGTGTATTATATATCTTATTACGTTAGTATATAACTCGCATCTTGCGATATAATATATACATCATATATATATTATATATATATATTATATATATATATAATATTATATATTAATATATACGAGTATATATATTATATATATACAATATAAATACTATTACTGTAGGTGTGAACATTATATATAGCTACAGGTATATAGTATATATATAATATAATATAATATATATCAGCTATTATATGATAGCTATATATACTAATTATTAGCTATACTTAGTATTATATATACTCGTATATAACTTATACTTTATTATATAATATATATATATATAATATACATACTAGTAAGTATTATATCCTTTTATATATGTATAGCCTACTATAACTACTATGATATTGTATATATAATAATTATCATTATATTATATTAGTATTTATAGTATATTTATATATACACTATTATTATATATTAACAATACTAATATTTTTATTATTACTGAGTGTGAGTGGTGTGTGTAGTATGTATGACTATATTATATATATATATAATCACCTTATCGTTATTACTATAATATATCTATACTATATATATATAGTACGTACTATCACTTCTCACTACCTTAATTAGCTAGCCTTATATACCCTATACTATATCATCACTACTTATATATCGAATTGCGACTGTCCACCAGTCGAGCTGGTTGCGACGCCACAGTCGGATAAAACCTAGAATGGGACGGCAAATAAATGTGAAGGCACTTCAAGAAAGACTCTCAGCCTAATCAACTCTGCGAAAATCTAATGTAAGGGGCTTATAAATGTTAAAGTGGAAGACTATTATATATGAAAACTCTTGCCGGGAATCTACATTACTTCTTAACTGAAGAGAAATACTTTAACTGTTTTAGCCCGCAGTATCACATAATATAAAGAAAAAAGGTGCGTTATCATTGAAATGTATTCCGGCCAAATTTTAGAATTTTCCCACACGGAATTGCATGATGTTTGTCACATTATATTATTTAAAAATCTACATACGAGAAGCGATAGCACTTTTCTCTAATCACATTTTTTTAGCATTTAGTTTGTGAACAAAATGTGAGGGTAGATGACAGACAATTACATTGAATATGAAAATGACGTGGAAAATTAAGCTATACCTTAGGAAAGTGCCTAAGCTGCGTTTTTGGCAAGAGTCGTTTGGGGAGCGTTCTAAAGGCAGCAAACATCTTAATTCTCTTCGGCAAGATAGTCGAAGGGACGTGAAAACCCCCGTTTTATTCAGGATTGTTTCTTTTCTGTGAATGGAGCATGATTATGTTTGAAAAGTGCTTACCAGTTCCACTACACTCCCGTGCATCCTATGTCGGAGATAGGGTTGCTTTGTATAAAATAGATAAATAATTAAATAATATACTTTGTTATATATAATATTATACTATATTATACTATATCTATCGTACTACTCTATAGTGAGCTCATTCAAAAATGAGTATGACATTATACTATACTTATACTATTATACGTTACATAAATATCCTATATATATACAGTATAGGTATATATAAATATCGCTATATCGATATATCAATAATTAATATAATGATGCAATATATATTATATCACATATAATTATACATAGGTACCTAGTTCATATTAGTATATTTTCCTAGTAAATCATCGACTAATACCCGATCCTATCTATTACTACCGTCAGTATCTACTTACTAATACGATGCTTTATATATAAAAGTATTATTATAAACTAGTTAGGATAATATATATTTAACTATCATCGACTATATAAATACGCATATTATATATTATATAGTATACTAAATTATATATATATTAACACTATCATATACACTATTATAACAGGTCTTCACTTTACGTTGAGAGATACATACATTAACGTAAAGTACTACTAGTTAATATAATTGTATAGATACGAAATTATATATCGTACTTATATATAGGAAATTTCTAGAGTAACTTGTATATATCTAGTATATATATATATATTATATTTATATTAATATTGATTACCTAACTACTATAAGATATTGTATATATAATTCTATATATATAATATTATATAGTCATTATATGTAATAGTACTACTGTACACTGTTTAAATATATAATAATGAAGTCATATATAATTTATAATACTATATTACCTACTACTAATATATAAATATATCCCCTGTGTATACGGATGTGCGGTTTCCTAAATTAGCTTTTCCTATATATGCGTACTCTACTCTGCTTGAATGTATATATACTCTATATAGTATTTAATAATAATTTATGTTACTTATAAAGAGCACTCCGGTCAACTAACGGTATCTACCTGTATATTATTATCTTACGTACCTTTCTAGCCTTACTCGACTTATAATATAAATAGGCCTAACCTCTTACCATGAATAACTTATATTAGTATATATATGTTTATACTTCTGGAATCATTATAATAGGTATTTATATATACATATACCTATTATATACTATATACTACTATACTACTATATATACTACTATATATATATTACTATAGCTCACTCGATATATTTATATATATATATAATATATCATACTATATGTTAACCAAATATAACTTATTGCCTAGTTCATATACTACACTTATATATCTATACTATGTATATACTATATTATTATACTTACTAAATATATACTAGTATACGTAATATACATATATATATATAATCATATAATATTATATATATAATATCATACTATATTTTAGTAGTAGTACCGTAATCAACTATAATACTATGCTATACTATCATAATATACTATTAGTATTAGCTATCTCTAGTATATCCGACTACTTACTTCATACTGAAATTAGCAATATCCGTAATAATATGCGCTACGGGCTACTACGAGTATCTCTAGTCATACTATATGATAGTATACTCTAATAATATATACTAGCGCGTCTATATAGTTATCAGCTACAATGTAAGTTCATACGACTAATGCTTTATAGTACGTAGTACCGTAGGCTCATATGGCTCGTACGTTACATTTTATCATATTACCACCATACTCCTCTCTATAGCTACTTTTAGGTATCATATAATAGATTATATATATTATACACCTTATATATATATAACCATAATAATGATATTAATATATATATATAGTTAAGTATATCCGTATATATATAGCTAAGTATATTATCACGTTCATACGCTATACACTATCCTACACTAATATATTTATATATATATACTACTACCAGTTACATTATTAGT
>JABUQX010137803.1:0-18894 GCA_015478945.1 Trachelipus rathkii | reverse complement strand
TATATATATATATATATATATATATATATATATATATATATATATATATATATATATATTTAGATGCGCTAATCTCGAATATGTGAAGTATCACCTTTATAACTCTCATCCCAACCTCCTACTTTTTTCTCTCTGAGTGAGACCCAGGTCCCAGATATCCATGAATTCTTTCTCTAAAAAACTTAATATCTCTAACTACAACTTTTATCACAACATCCAGCAAAATGGTTAGTTTGTGCCCATATAAACATCAACACTTCTATAACACTTCTCGAAATCCTTGAACTTCCTAACTTAGATATTCTATGGTTTAAGATATTTCTTCCTACTACTACCATATCTTGTGTTTCTGCTACTGCTCTCCCAGTGGAACAGAATTTTCGGTTCTACCTTGAATATCTTACCACTTCTCACGAGAATGTTATTCCTTCTCATCCTAATGCAGAGGTCTTCTACTTTATGGACTTCAACGTGCATCACGCTGAGTGGTTGAGCTCCTCTCATACTGATGATACGGGTGGGAAGATGGCCAAATCATTCAGTATTCTCTTCAATCTGGAACGATTTATTAAGGAACCTACACACATCCCAGATCGTCCCAGCAAATTCTTGAGGACTCCTTGACTTATGGTTTACCACTTCTCCTTCTCGTTATAAATACACAATTTTCCCTCCTATCGGTAACTCTGACAACAATCTTGTAGCTCGTAATTATAGCAATATCTCTCTAGCAGCTTCATCATGCCCTAACGCATTTTCAGACAATTTATTCGAATTAATTGGGGTCATTGCGTCAAATTTTTGCTACCTACCCTTGGTATGAATCCTGTTTTTACTCGGAGGTCTCTTCTGTCACTTGAAAAGTAGGAGCCCTAACCTACGAGGAAATGAGCAGGTTCATTCCATCTTCTACTAAATCTTTCTCTCCTCAAAATTCCTGGTTCGATAACACCTGTTCTATTCTCCTTCAGAATAGAGACAATGCCAATCAGGAATGAAAAACTCTCCTTCTCCCATCACTCCTACTAATTTTCGTTCGGCTCGGAATCGTTGCAGGGATATTATTTGTGAGGCCAAGCATGCTTTGACCAAAGGGAAATGCGCTGATCTCCTTGGATCTTCTACTGGTAAAAATTTCAGTCCCCTTGCCAAAACCATCTCTAATAACTTGTCTAAATCTGCCTTTCCTCCTCTCATTCGCTCTGACGCATCTGTAGCTTCATACTCTTTCCGAAAAGGGCAATCTCTTCGGCCTCCTTTTTTCATAAAATTCCACCTGGACCATTCTGGCAATACTCCTACTCCTTCTCCTCTCAGGTGTCCAATAGCTTCCCCTGTGATTACACAAGATAGGGTGTATGAGATTCTAAGATCTATGGACGTCAGGAAGACTAGTGGCCCGGACACCATTCCTGGTGCCTGTCCTCGTACGACTGTACTCTCTATGTCAAAATACAAATACTTTCCCTCGATGCAGTAATCGCGGATTTTTTCAACCGATCCCGAAGATGGGTAGCCTCTCTGATTCTTCTAACTATCGTCCTATAGCTCTCACTTGTATTCTGTCCAAAACTTTGAAATCTTTCTCAACTCTCATTTCCTGGATCATCTGGAGTCTCATTCCCTTCTTTCAGATCATCAGCATGGCTTTCCACGCTCGAGGTCAACTGGCGACATTCTTTCCTATCTCACTGATTTATGATCTTCTGCCCTTAGGGACTATGGGGAGTCGTGTGTGGCGGCGCTTGACATATCGAAAGCCTTTGACCGGGCATAACATACGTTACTACTCTCTAGGCTCCCTTCCTTTGGTTTTCCTCCTTCTCTTTTCTCACTTATGTCTAGTTTTCCCTCAGATGGAACTTGTTGCTGAAGCGATCTCTTTTTCCTCTCCTGTTAATTGTAGTATTCCGCAAGGTTCTGTTTTATCTCTAGCTTTATTTTTACTTGTCATTAAAGGTCTTCTCAGCTGCGCTTCCAATTCTATTCATTCTTATGCCGATGATTCAACTCTCCATTCTTCCACTCATTTCAAATCTGCTTTCTCTTGTGCATCTAGAGTTTCTTCTCGACTTCAGTTTTCCGATTCTATTATTGCTGATCTGAATGGTATTTCTCGATGGGGTTACCTCAACCTCGTGAAATTCAACTCTTTAAAAACTCAACTTTTTCACATCTAACTCTCCAAAAAACATCCCAACTTTCCTATCTTCTTCGACGGCTCTACCGTCTCACCTGTTTTACAACATAAACATTCTTGGTCAGAATATAAACAATAAACTATCTTGGAAACCTCATACCACAATGGTTGCTAAGGTGGCCTCAAAAAAGCTGGGATTTATTCAGGTTGCGGGAATTTTTCTTCTTCAATTATAATTATCAGTTAAAAGTTGGCCTATCGCATTCCACTACCATTGCGTCGCCCTCTTAGCACAAGGGGTGCCCTGCTTTCTCATGAATTCTGTGTGAATATTCAGAACCCCAGGCTTGTTCGTTGTGATTCCTCCTTCTTTCCATCCACCTCTCTTCTGTGGAACTCCTTGCCCTCGCCTGTTTTTCCTGCTGTATTTAATCTTCCTCTCTTTAGGACCTCCGTTTGCTATCACCTTAAAGATTTGAGTTAGGTTTGGGATTTGGTGGGTTTTCCCATTACTTTTTTATTTTATTATACTGCTCACTCCATGAAAAGGGCTCTGCCCGTGAGTGGTAGTTACTTGCAATATATATATATATATATATATATATATAAAAATATATTTATAAAGTTTATATAAATATATATATATATATACAGGTATATATATATATATATATATATATATATATATATATGAGTGAGAGAAAAGGGAGAGATATAGAGCAAAAAAGATCGAGAAAAAGAGAAAAGAGAGATGGAAGAAAGAAAGAGTGAGAAAAAGATAAAGACTTTTATTTTAGATGTAACTTTTTTTTCAAAAATCAAACAGACCGGTAATGAGAAAACACGATGAGAGAGGGAGATAGATAGATAGATAGATATATAGATAGATAGATAGATAGATAGATAGATAGATAGATAGATAGATAGATAGATAGATAGAGAGAGAGAGAGAGAGAGAGAGAGAGAGAGAGAGAGAGAGAGAGAGAGAGAGAGAGAGAGAGAGAGACGCACACAGTCCGAAAGAATAAAAATATTAAATCCATTTCATTTCCGAGTTAATACCAAAAATTAATTTACACTTTAGCTTTTGAGAATCAAAGGAAAAAAAATAATAATAAAACCTTTAACAAAGTCAAGGTGTATCCGAGTTGATATTAAATCATTTTATTTATTATTTTTATTTTTTATTTTTATTTTGGAAAAAAGACTTTTTTAAATAATAACCATAAAAATGTGAATTGTGAATCCGAGAACCGAATACCGTACGGATTAGAGACTCGACCAAAAGAACATATCATCTAATCCTTATATTGGTAATTTTTTTTTTTTTTTTTTTTTGAAATAAAAATCTAGCTAAAAAATCGAAAATTAAATTGTATAAAATACTTATATTTTCGAAAAAGATAAAAAGAGTAATAAAAATTTATTTTTTATTGTGACAATAAATAATTTTATTTTATATTTATTTATTAATTTTTAATATTATTTACTAATTCATTTTTTAATTTTTAATAATAAATATATTATTTTTTTTAATATATATATATATATATATATATATATATATATATATATATATATATATATATATATATATATATATATATATATATATATATATATATATATATATATATATATATAAATATATATATATATATATATATATATATATATATTTATATATATATTAAAGATATAAAAGACAACAAAACAAATTTAATACCAATCATACAGAACCATTTTATCATGACCCATAATATCTTATTTTATATATAAGGTATGAAGGTCAATCTGATCTTATATGCAAGTTCAGTCCCTAAAAAGGATTCATAACATATTAACAGGCAGTGAGTGATTGAATTATCAATAATTAATTTTTGCGAGAGATACGAATTTTTATTTGGAAAATGTAATTCTAGTATTAAAATCACTAAAAACAGTGCTATTTACGTTATGGACATCGCCCTAGTGCTTCACAACACTGCAACGGCTCCCCACTGTGGTATCTCGTCAAGTTAGGGTTCATCCCTTGGTCCAGGTTCACACCCATTCCCCCCAAAATGGAAGGTGTAATGATTAATGTTCTAGTGCAGATAATACAAAATATAATCCAAATATCCAGTTAGACTTAAATTGGACATGAAATTTAGCTCTTTAGATTTAGATAGAAGATAGCGATATTTTCATAGAAGAACCTTCTTGGGTCCACGTTAAAAATCAAGGGTTTACACCTCATCTTTCGTTAAGAAAATAGTAAAAGATAAAATTGTTCAACTCCATCTCGTATCTCGTTAATGTCAGGGATGATGCCTGGGTTAGGCACACAACAGAGTCCCCTCACAAAAACCTTATCCACCATTCTTTTCGCTTCTGCTATATTCACATTCCTTTCC
The DNA here is from genome assembly GCA_015478945.1 of Trachelipus rathkii. Taxonomy (NCBI): domain Eukaryota; kingdom Metazoa; phylum Arthropoda; class Malacostraca; order Isopoda; family Trachelipodidae; genus Trachelipus; species Trachelipus rathkii. Next base: position 14,358 of record JABUQX010137803.1, on the reverse strand, counting down.
TTCTGACTCTTCTATACTGACTCAATACACTTTTTCTTAGGTCTCCCAGCAGGTGGATTTCAAACACACTCACCTCATTACATTTGCTTGACTAACTGACTATCATCCATTCTTTCCATATGACTATCCACCCCATCCATGTACAAATTAAATAGCCACGGAGACATAACACATCCCTGCCTCTCTCCACTATAAATATTAAATCATTCAATCTCCGCTCCATTTATTGTTACATACATTTCACAATCGACATAAATACTTTTGATTCTATTCAGAAGCCTGCAACTAACACTATATATCATTAAACCTGTCGTAGAGCTTCCCTATTAATCCTGTAATAAGCCTGTTGCAAGTCCATAAAACCTAAATATAATTTGTTCTTATTTTTCTCTCATTCTCTCACTCCTTCTCATTCCATCAGCCATTCGACGTACTCTTTCAACTAAAATATCATCATATATCATCTCCACCCACAACCGCAATAAACTAAGTCCCCTATAGTTTCTACAGTTCCCCTTATCACCCTTATCCTTCTTATACAAGGGTACTATCACTTCTCACCTCCAATCTTAAGGAATAACAACTTTCACGAACGCTTTGTTACACAACTTCAATATCCAGTCAATCATAACCTCGCCATCATTTTTTATCATTTCACCAGTAATTCAATCCATATTTGCTGACTAACAATCCTTCTCCAACAAATTACCTCATCCCCAAAATACCTATTTCTTCTTAAACCATCAAACCCACACACATTCACTATCCACTATTCATCACTGTCAATGTTATGTAGATTTTCGAAGTATTTTCTCCACACTTTCCTTACATCCGTTTCAACAGTCATGAAAGTTCCATCCCTATACATTTATCTAAGGATTCCCTTAATGAAACTGAAATTATTAAATTTACTATTTGTCTTGCCTTATTAATATGCTCATGGAACTGTGTGTGTAAGAGTATAACTACAATATAGTATTATGTCTTTATGAATATATTTTAGAAGAAATGGTACTTAGTTTTGGATCCCCATTCATAGATGATACATAACAGAATACACATGTTAATATAGTGTCTGTGAGCGTTATCCGTATAGATAGGACATCTTATCATGTGTGAGAAAAGCCTGTTTGTGACACCTTTCAGAGATTTTCAAAGTCTTATTTCAAGTGTATTATGTGAATTAAGCCCTCCAGAAGTTACTCCATCCTCTCCCATACCTATAGACTCCTTTTCTTTCTGTAAAATAAAGATCTCGTTTCATTCCTATTAATATTTCTTCGCAGTATTCTGTTAGTTCTAAAAGCTTTACTTTAGATCTTGATCTATATTTATTGTATTTATTTATCGTGAATGTGAGCTAATTATTTTTTTGAGAGAAAATGAGGTTGTGTAGCATGATAAATTTCTCTCCTTACTGGGGGGAAGAGATTCAAATAAGAGAGGAGTTTCATTGATCGTATGATAAAGAGATGTTAATGTTGATCTTTGATGTAGAAGGTGATTAATTAAATTTTGAACTCTCTGGTTTTCTAAAGACCTTAAAGCATTAAAACATAAATGTAATTTTATATTATTATGATAAATTATCTCCATAGTTTATTTTCACTCAATAAACTAACCCTTATATAATTTTTGAGTAATTAAAATAAGCTATCATTTTTAATAAACTATAAAATATTTATTAACGACAATATATGTTGTTGATTGTTTTTTCATTTTTTTGTTTTTATTTTTTATAAAAGATGTGTAAATGTTGAGCTTTTAGATGAATATATGTAATATATGTATAACATAGTATTGAGACAAATATAAGTAATAAAAGATGAGAAAAAAGAATGGCTATGATACTATAAGCTTGATAGAAGGCTTATTAATATTAAATTTAGATAATTATTTATGATCTAAGAAAAAGATGATATATAATTAGATGATTGAGCTTTGATAAAACTGTTGTAGACAGCTTTCGATAGAACATGAGATATAACTACATAATTCCCTATATTTATTTAAAATAATTTATTTATTATTTGTCACTCTTATTCAAAGATCGAATCCATATTAAATATATTAATATAATATAATAAATATAATATTAAATTATATATATATATTATTATATATTAATACATATAATCGTTAATTCTATATAATAGCAATATATTATGAAATAAAATAAAATTAATTAATAATAATATAGTTTTCAATGAATCCTTTATATTTTCACTTACCTATATATAATATTATATATATATATATATATATATATATATTATATATATATATATATAATAGTAATAATACTATATATATATTATATATATTAATATATATATATTAATATATTATAATTAATATATATATTATTGTTAATATATTATATATATTAATATATTATAAATATAAGTAGATATATTAAATATATTAATTAAAAAAATATCAAAAAATATATTTTATAATAATTAATATAATAATCTAATATAGCTGTTTTAATTTCTCTAAAATATTTATATTACTAATAAAATTGATAAAATCCAATCAAATACATTTAGCAAACTCAACAACTATTTATATTTAATGTACAGAAATAATAAATATCTGAACCCATTTTTTATATTTATATATACATTAATTAATATATATATTAATAATATAATATATATATTATAAATATTATATTAATACTATAGATTATATATATATATATTATTAATAATATATATATATAATATATAATTAATTAATAAATTCCCAAAATTATTTATAAGATATAATATTTTACGTTATTTAATTGCATTATCTTTATAGCATAAGTAATATTTATATGTGTGCCTCTCAGTGTTATTAAATAACATTGTTTACCACTATCGGAATCCTATGTACTTTGTTTTTGATGATGTGTAGAGTTATAATGTTTTTACCACCTGATTAATTAGTCTAAAAAATAAAAAATAAATAATCCCCAAATGATCCTACACCAAATTAAATTTAAGATCCCAGGTACTAAGAAAACATGTCTGTTAAACTCTCCTAAAAGAAAATTAAAAATGTAAAAGATTATTTTAAAAAATTGATATAAATTTATATAATTCTTTAATATATAAAAACAAAACCACACAGAGGCGAATAATCGAATACGACCTATTGCATGCTGTTCCTATAGAGTAAATAGTTTGATTTCTCGAAGAAATTCGTTCAGTCCGTGCTGGATGGAAGTCGCTCCTCATATAGAGTTACCGACTACGTACTCCGAACTTCCCACCTCTCACGAATACCGACTCCATACGTCCGACAACTAACTCTGACTTTTTCTCTGAGCGCTTGATTATAAGTAAAATGATTGTATGCCTGGAGTCTCGCCATACGTCGTAGCTCCGGTGAGTCGTTCTGCTGATTCCTTAGTTAGTATGAGAGATTACCGACTCCGACTCCACCCTTTTGAAAATTATCGATTTTGACTCCGACTTCCGACTCCGACTCCGACTCCGACTCGACTCCGACTCCGACTCCGACTCCGGACTCCAATGCTGCTTATCAAAATTACTTGCTCCGACTCGACTCCACCCTTTCAAAAATTGCGGCTCCGACTCCGACTCCACAACCACTGGTCGTCGTAAATTTTGTCTGTTATTGATGCGGGTGAGTGATTTGTATTGATTAGTAAATAGAGAAAACGTAAAAAAAAGACAAGAAAAGTTAGAGAAAAATATTATATAAATAAAAGTGGAATGAAATATAAGAGCATACTTATATTTGTGATGTGTGTGTGTGTATTTGGTGTTATTACTTATTTTATTTTTATTTTTATTTTTTCTTTTTTTTTTTTTATGTGACTTGCTAATGTTATTGATTGTGTATTAAAGATTTATTAATTATGTGACTTCACCAATTATTAAAATATATTACCTCCAATATTTAATTATTTCCATTGTATTAATTTTACCTCAGTTATAACACCGTGATTTAATATTAATGTTTCTTCATGCTTTTTATCTCTTATACTTCTACATAAATTACCTTTTCTTAAACTCTCGAATATACATTTGAGTCTGTTGTTAGGAATGGCATCTTACATCAGTAAATTTATAAAATGTGTTGGAAAATGTACAGTGTGGATGGTTCTAAATCTCGGAGTAGGTTTCTAGTTATGAGAATTTCACATGAGTTTTGAACAAGCTAAAATACACCAACACAAGCTATCCAAAACTGCCCATAACTAATACAGTCTAAACTATAATATCAGCATCCAGCAATAATTAACCATCCAAAATCAAATTGAATATACATCAATTAAAATACTCTAATTCGTTAGCAAATAAAGTTTCCTTATCGAATATAGAAACACAAAGTGCTCGGAACTTTTCATAAATGACGAAATGATTTAGAACTTTTTATTAAAATAATTGTTCTTGTTAATTACAAGAAAACTTTATAAAATATTTTGCAAAAAATCTTTTATTTTAATAAAAGAAAAACTAAAATAATGGACAAAAAAATCAAATATCAAATTAAGGACAGGAAAATGAAATACTAAATCAAGGACAGGAAATATGATATACCAAACTATCTTTAATTATAAATTTAAATTAACTCTTTCTTATTATTTCTAAGAAACTTTGAAATTTATATAATATATATAATATATATATATATATTAATATAATATTATATTATATATATTAATATATATATATTTATGGATTTATTCAGAATATATAGTGATAGTAGAATTTTCAGATTTGGTCGTTGGATTTTAATTTGAATATGATATTAATATATGATTTAAAACTATAATATAATATAAGAATTGATGGTGCCCGCTAAACCCAAAACAATAATTGCGGCGCAATCGCAATCGTAATTCGTAAGAAATAATTGCGATCTAGCATAACGCCGAAATACGACAATTGCCGGTATATCATTGAGGATCGCAGCGATTGCTAGGTACGCTAAACCGCATTTCGCAAAACCCGCAACTATTGTAAGTATTTAACTAAATTACCTAAAAAATTCAAACTTGTGTTTTAAAACATTAGTATATATATATATATATATAATATCTAATTATCTATACTTTAATTAATATATTATAATACTTAATCATATATATATTATATTTATATATATATTATTAATTATATATACTATATATATACTATATATACTATATATATAGTAATATATAATATATATTATATATATTAATATTAATATATGATAATTATTAATAATGATATAATAAATATTAATAATTAATATATATACTATATTATAATATATATAATATATATATATTATAATATATATATATCATATAATATTTATATATATATAATAATATATATAATATATATAATTAATATATTAATATATATTAATTATATTATATGATAATATATATATATATATATATATATATATATATATACTATTATTATTTTATATTATATAAATATAAATATAATATAAATTATATATTATTTAGTCGTAATTGTATCCAGGATTAGTTCCCAAATTTGATATCATGTTCTTCAGAGTAAAAATGCCGGAGTCGATATTCTGTAAAGTATGTATTACCTGAGGGTAATGCCTGAAGTTACTCCTTATTTGATAAAGTAATTTAACTTTAAAAAATAGTAATTATATAAATAATAAATAATATATATACGGCTGAGGCCTTACCCCTCTGAAAAGTAACAATAATTAATTGTATTAATAAATCGATGTAAACATTTTAATATTAAAAATAAAGTATGTTAATAAGCCCGCTTATCACCCCTTATCAGTGGTATGATACCTAAAAACTCCGAATTACTCATAAGTAAATTCACACCCTTTCAAGGGGCTGACTAATCCCATTTGGTTTTATCTTACTCGGAGAATAGATGATGTGATCGTTTTGCTATATATACTCTTGGATAATGAAATTCTGATTTATATATTCGGTAAGTTAGGATAATGTTATTGATTAAATCATTACCTATAAAAGTGTGAAAAATAATTAAAAAAATACTGAATTGTTATGTGAAATAAATATTTATTTTGTACAGTAAGATATTATTGTGTTAACTGACGATGATGCGCTTAGAAACGTGAGTCTAGGTTAAGTTTTTGTTCGACTTTCCACTCACGTCAGAAGCCCTATTTCAAGCGAGGGTCTTGCACAACCCTCAGATGATTCATCAAAAACCTAACCAAAACTTACGCAGAGGTAAATTGTATAGATTACGGCCACGCCGGACTTATTAAAGTGTTGATGACTGAATTAAAGTGGCTCCTAACTCCGAGGTTTAATATACATAAGAGAATTAAAAGATAGTGTGAAGAGAAATTCCTCCAGAACGATATACCGGCGCAAAAAGAGCAGTAGGATGAGGACACAGCTACTTGCTGAAGATCGACGTCGATCAAATATCCATGAGTTGTAAGGATTTGACTCGAAATTATTTCTCATGACCCTCAAAAAACTTGCGGGCATCTCTTGTCGTCCGTCGAAGAGAGACTTGCTATCCACATTAATACTTATTGCCTTCTACTGCAGCGACGTCTCTCCGATATATGTCTGAAAAAGTTGGTAGACAGAGTGATAAACAAGCTACCCTCGTAGCAGACACGTGGCCTGCCTGCACTTGTAATGAAATGTTAGCCACGGTTTACCTTACCTTTGAAGATAAGAAGTTTAATAAAGAGGACATTACTCTCTAGGAGTGCGCTAGCCGAGAAGAGTCAAGGGATCAAAATAGTTCGCTGGAATAACGCAACTCTATCACTGATTATAGTATAGCTCGCATTTGTTGCTACCATTTTTCAACCTCCTCTATCACTCCAGAAAGTCAGTTTAGATAGATTACGCCCCTATTAGAGTCTGCCTGCCTAAGATATCATCTTGGTGTGCGAGCCCCATATATTCGGTTAGTGCCTCTACGAGGTATGTGATGGAAAGATAGTGATAGTCCTCTTGTATTGTATGCTGGAAGGTTTATCCAAAAATGAAAGCAATCCCAGCGTCAGAACAGGAAATAAAAAGTCTACTGCTGAAAGCCTATACACAAGACACTACCTCTCAATTATTATTGGTCATAGCCCGCCGGCTAGTTCGAACCCCGGTGGGGAGCAATGTGCAGTGAGGCCTTCCAGACCAATTTGTTCGTTGCTGGTGTTAATGGAGTTCCTCACATAAGTGGATTGACTATGTCTTTAATAATCAGATTACAAACTCATAGATCGACAATAATAGCTGGTGAGTGAGAAACACGTATCCTCGTTATAAAATTCAGAAAGAAAGCTGTATTGTATAATAAATGTTATGTGCGCGTTGTGATAAGGGAGGATGTTGTTATTGTGTTATAGTGTGTATTTTCTGGATTGGTGTTAAAAAGACATCTCGTTGTATGATTTCCGCCATATGAGGGTCTGTATGCGACCCCGACCGCCAAGGAGATTTTATTATACTCTTCAGCAATCGCATGTTATTGAAAATTGCCTTGGTTAGATTATTAATAATATAGAAGAAGAATTGACCCTTGTTCTAGAAAAAGTAAAGAGAAAGTATCTGAGTAATTACAAAAATAGGATTGAAGTAGCAATGATATATATTCAGGGTTTTTCGAGTAGTGTAATCGGGATAATGATAAAACGAGCAGAGTTGAAGCTAGTGTGGTTTATGACGAAATAGATTTTTGTGATTAAATGATACAGATAGCCTCGCTCTAAGTTTAATAGAAAAGAGGAAGTGTTATACAATGGATGAGATTGATAGTCCTTCAGAAGAATGATAGCGCTACACCACTTTATGAGGTACCAGTGGAAATCTAGAGTACCTCTCAGTAGTAAGACAGTAGTATTATGATGGTTGTGATGCTGTAGGTTTAATAAAGAACGGCATAGTATCTGTTAACTGGTTAAAGAGTAAAAATATGATATTGCGGTAAACCACATAAGGAATGGTTCTGTCCCTAGTTTGTTCGAGTTGATGCGATGTATAAATCTACTGTTATTAGCTTTTCTTTCATGGCTTAATAACTGCTCGTTTCTGTAAATTAGACGCATTTACTTGAAATGAGTTAAAATGTACAAAAGGCGCGTCTGTAGTACACGCATAGTCTACCTCACCGTTAATATTCTGCCCTATAGGGTTGCGGAGTATAAAATCACCACATAAAACATCCAGTTAGAACTAGCTAAATAAAGTATAAATTATTCGTCCAGTAATGATGATTAAATATCGAAGCTCCCCGAACGACCCTAACTGGCATACGAACTCCGAAAAGATGTGGTGACATGAATCGAGAACTACTAGCAAGTACTAAATCTATGAAAGATACAGGAAAGAAATGTTCGAAGAAGATGAAGTGTTACAAAAGGATCTTAGGGTGTGGAGAGGCGGTTGATAGATTACCAAGTTTGGAAAGTCTTTAATCTAGGCTCTACTGATTTTGAATCTAATTAATGTTAAGCATCCAGCCCTGTTTTCAATATATTCTTATGCGCAAGGACTTAATGCAAATGTTGCTCTTGCTTCCACATGAAGGTAAATTTAAAAATATTGGATACTTTGATATTGAACATAAGTATTCAAAGAATACTTTCTGATTCTCCAATATGTTACCTCTCTCTGCCGCATAAAACTCTTGTTTATGTTTACAGTAGTAGTGTCGTTAGGTCTGTATGATTAATTCGGACAAGGTTATGATCAATTTTTGTTAAATATTACTGTCCAGCCACGGGATACAACACTGTCACAGAAATTCACAGTTTTAACAGGATGATAGAGAAATATGACTATTGCCAATCACAAGTGGGCCAAATAGCACAGTACAGCTTTACTTTCTTAGACAGCGCTCTATATAAGTATTGTTAAGCAAGTTCCTCACTTGCTCGTTAACCGCGAGAATCGGAACTATTGCTAAAATAATGTTGAAAAGCTAGTGGTGACTTCAAGTGCGCACGTTAGAGACCAAACGTCTGTGGATGTGAAGAAGGATGGTAGGATGAGCAGTAAGTGTAGCATTATTTTGCTAGTCAGATAGGAGTATGATGCTATTTAGCTCCTCAGAATCGTAGTACGAAGTAGTGTTGATTTATAATTCAAATAGGACATAATGATTATAGCAATATAATTTCGCCTGGAAAGAGATGTTTTCTATGTTCGCTAGATTATAAAGAGACATCATTATTTAGTCGCATAAGTAGTATCCGAAGAACCATTGAACATGAGCATCGAAATAAAGAATGCCGTATCGGTAAGGAGAATCAGACTTATCAAGTAAGTGGTTTAAATGTAGTTATTATCAGATGTAAACACGTGCTCGAAGAAAGACTATGTTGAGAGTATTAATGCTTGGAAATCAAAGTAGGTAGCGCATTATTCTTTTGGATGGAAAGCCCGCTTTTCTCGACGAAGAGTATCTCCTGCAACCCGATTTGCTGCTGAATGAAATTCAGCAAGGAATGATAGAAGAGCGGATAATTTTCCACCAGCGTATAAGCCACTGTCTACTAGCCTGAATGACCGGAGCAAGCACATTGAACCATGCGATTATAGGCATGAGAATGATTAGTCGAAGATAAGAATGAACCTTGCTCATACACATCAAACAATTTACAGCTTCCACCTTTGGCAGAAGCCGAAAGCGTCCCACCAGAGTCCCAAAGGGCATCATTCCAATTTATAGCTTACCGTAGAAAGCGACGCAAGGCCCCCATCAGCCCGATCAAAGTATAAAAATTTTTGTGCTATATTATATAATAATATATATATATATATATAATAATATAATATATTATATATATATTAATATTATAGTGAATAGGTTACGTTTTTGATATCGGCAATTAATGCTATACGTGTACTATTAAGTCATGTATGTTAAAGCTATTAGACACTTTAAGTTATATGTTAGTAGTAACTTAAATAGTTTGATTCGTATAGTAAGGTGTGTATTAATGGTCATTGCGTCATTGTTATACAATTATTATATTCTTAGTTAATTCTATATTATATTAATATATATATATAAGTATAATGACTAATTATTGGATAGCTTTCTAATATAATGTGAATAAATACTAATGTTACTGAAGTTAGACATTAATATTCTTAAGTGTTTAGTATAATAACACAAAGAATACTTATTTTTGAATAACTTAATGTCAGCAATAATAATCCTCAATAAGATATTGTGTATGCTGAAATCATTAAATATAGATCTAACGCTTAATGTTGCTTAATATTTTGTGGGAGTATTTGTATATTAATTTTAAAGGTAAGGTTATGGATAAATTTTTTCGCTAAATCGTTATAAAATGGTAATAAAAATCATCTTGCTACTTCATAGCACGATATTCGATGTTCTAGTTAATGATAATCTGGATATAGGTTTACATGAATTTACACATTTTGCTAAATGGTTACTATAATGTGTACAATTAAATATGGAAAGATAACTTTAAATTATAGCGTAAGTAAATTAATATTTTATTAAAATAAATGAACAACTAATTAACTCTTAACATTGCTCCCAAATTAGTTAAATTCACCTTATGATAGAGTAGTGTTGGAGAGGCGCAATGAAGAAACATTTATTATATGTTATTATACCAATGGTGTATCATAATTAAAACATCAGATAAGTGTGTAAGAAATAATAACCGATTGTGTTCATTTTCACCTATGGCATCTTATTGTTTCAGCATAAAATGAAAGGTTTTCTCTGAAATGTGTCGACCCTAGTGAAAAGTGATGGCTCAAAGGCGTGTGTAGCCTGTTTGAAGTTAATTCAGGTGCCCAAAACATTTATTGTTATGTGCGGGTTAGACTGATCCCTCCAATATATTACTCGGGCTGGATTAGGTACGTAGTAAAGAATCCTCCAGTGGGATAATTTTGTTGCTTGATGTTAATGATCCGAACTATCCCGACCCATTAACTACGAAAATTCGACGGAATAAAAATAATATAAAATAAGGATAGATAAAAAAATATCTCAATAGTTTACTTTTTCAAAAATAAATTGAAACGACCTTCAAATCTATTATTTAGAAAAAAATGATGAATATTGAATATATAAATTTTTTTATTCTAACGCATTATTTCTCGATATAGTATATTCAAAAAACATTATAACACATTTTATGTCTAAGAGGGCTGTATTAGTATTGTGTACGTATGAAAGAATACACCGTTTTTTACTTCAGGATAATAATTTGTTTATAGTATATAACTTACAATTAAAAAGAAAAATTTTTTAAAAAATTTCCAAAATATTTTTATTGAAAATTTATGTTATATACTGTGCAAATTCCAAAACTAATGCATTATACAAATTATAAATTTATTTATACTATAAAAAAATATATGCTGCCTTCATATATATATATATATATATAATATATTTAAAAAATATAATACGTATTATATATATATATATTTATTATATATAATATTAATTATATCTAGATAAATACAAAAATGTATAATATATTATGTATATTTATATATATAATATGTATGTGTTGTGTGTGGTATCACGAAAATAATTATGCTAGTCTATGCTCAAGAATAGTTTCTTACTCCCATGTATGCATTAAGTATGTGATCGCGGACTGTAGAGGGGACTTTTTCTGAGCCTTGATAACATTTAGAGCGGTAAACCTTAAATACATTAAAAATACCATATGATCACCTTCTTCGTTTGGGCTTACAAACTCAAAAAAATTCTTGTAGAACCGAGTTTTTGTGATCCACTTCGTACGAGTTCACTTCTAGCATTGCAGACGCTACAAAAACAAATGCGATATCTTACTGAAATACCACCTTCATTGAAGATGTAGAGTATGGACGGAATATTCTTATTGACGTATTTGCGTCAAGAAACATCACATTGTATTATCAAGAATGAAAAGTCTTTACGATCGGAAAAAATAAATATTTCAGGAATAGTTGAATTTAGACTAATAACGATCAAATAACCAAAATAAACGAGACACTTTGAAACGGTCTAAACTTGTTACGAGTTTAAAACAATTTCAAACCAGAATAAATTAAATATTTCTATTTTTCTATATTTTTTTAAAGTCTTGCGGTTGCGATTGCGGGTGTGAATTTGCTAAATAATTGCGTCGCAACCCAATTCCGCAACTCCATTTCCAAAAAAAATTGCGAGCGCAATGCGCAAACCGCAACGAGATAATTGCCGGATTCCCGCCCAAAGTTTGCTCCCCGCGCGCCCAAACAGTTTTAGCCGTATTGCCCAAATCTGAACCCAAAAAACCTGTTATATCATCTACACTTTAACGCCAAACAGTAAAAAAATAAAAATTAATAAATATACTCAATTTTTCAATTTCAAATAATCCCTAAAATAAAGTTGATGATTTGGGATAATTGCTGAGACTAACGCTTAAGTGAGATGCAAAACAAAAATATATCAAAATAAAATATAACGTGAAAAAAGACTTCCGTACCTTTTTGATATTTAATGTGATATAAATACCTAATCTATGAACATATATTTCAAGTATTTGAATGTCATTATTGGGAGAAAAATCTGGATAAATAGATTGTATTTGGATATAAATAGATATGCTAAATAAAAAAATCATGGGGGTGTTTGAAAAAAATGAATATCAATAATAAAATATAATAAATTAAATAATAGATATAACAGTACACATATATAAAAAAACACTCAAGTTAGGTAAATCAAACATATACTGTTTTAGAGCCAAAATAGAACTACATTTTGTATGAAGGTTTATATTAAGTTCATATAAAATCGGGATATACTAGATAATATCCGAATTTTTATATTGATCCATATATCTTATAATTACCTATAGGGTTAAATCGGTGAGAATCCGCTCAAAAAAATTGCCCAGGCCCTTAGCCTCCATCGCCCTCAAAATAAAAAAATAATTGAGATCTCTGCAAACAACATCCGAACATCAATTATCTATTGTTACTTGAAAATAAATAATGAAACATACATAACTAAAAGTAATAATAATAAAGGTATAATAAAAACGTTAATACATATATGTGTGCATATGTTAGGTACAATAATTACTGGGTTATTAATGTTAAAGTGTATAAGTGAAAACTTATTGTTAAAGTCTCAGTTCTAATCTAGAGTTTTTTGTGTATTCTGGAATATTAATCGTTCATGTCATGCGCTCTCGACGTTTATATTATTAGTATATAGTTGATGTATTTATAATTTATGAAGAATACTGTGACGAATATATAAAATATAACTATTTATTAATAATAATTATGTTTAGAATAATCATCTGTTAATACGTTAGCATTATATAATTCGTTACTGTAATAGCATTCAGTTAGTATTAAAATAGAGATTTGTTTTTCTGTACTATGTTTATCCAAAATGATACTCGAAAATGGTGATTGAATCCAAAAGATCAATTAGATCAATAAATCAATTAAGATCGATGGGTGATGTGGGCAGCTGTGATATATAAACAAACATTTACATATACTTAATTATTAATAATTGTCTTACATTTTTAAAGCAAATATAATTCATTTTAATAGGAGTTTATAATAAAACCTGTAAATTTAATTTTTTAGTAAAAATTATTATGTTTTTAATAATACATAAAAGTAATTGGAATAAAAACACACTAATAAGGTTGTGATTGATACTGTAATCATTGATTAAGTGGTTGATTTACATGATTTAGTGAATTTTATTAGGAATACTGTATAAAACTTAAAATTTGTAAGTTATAAAACATAAAAAGAAGTACATAAACATTGTTGTTTATAAATTTATAGCTAATATGATTTTGCAGTATAGTTTTCTTCAGATACTTGGTCTGCATTTTAACTCTCCAGTTAAGGTACTGTGCTCTCGACTTCCATTCATCCTACTCCTCCTTCTTCATTCTTCTTCATTTACATTACTTCTTCTATCCTTCCCTCCTTTTCTTCCTTTCGTCCATTTCCTATCCTCCTATTCTTCCTTGTATTTGCATTCCATGATTCTTCTTTTTTACAGGATGGGGAATCCCCCCGGACTCTGGATATTACCAAATCTCAAAAACTATCACAAACTCCAGTCTTCAACCCTCAGAGATTACCCTCTTACCTCTAGTCTCCAAGTTTCAGTCTTCTACGATTATTTTAATTTATTTTTAGGGGGCAGCCCGCTCTCCCACCCTAATACGTGAAGCGATTGATTGACAAGTGATGGTATACCATTAAAATCTACGTCTTACCGACGAGAATTACAATCATTTTTATATACAATAATAGCGTGCTCAATCATCCAATATTCATATATCGAGGAACTACGGTTTTAAGTTATTCAACAGCTAATAATCTTATGGCGGTTTGTC
>JABUQX010137802.1:32500-34657 GCA_015478945.1 Trachelipus rathkii | reverse complement strand
TTTCAGACGGCAAAAATAATATTTTAATTCTACATATATAATATATCACTGATAAATTAAATATATATTTAGTAGTGAAATAAAATTATACAATATTTTAAATGTATCTTAGAAATTGAATTTAGACTTAATAAGATAAAGTTTTAATAGTAATAAATTAAATAATTTATCTGGGCAGAACACAACTAATGCTAAATATAGATTCAATAATATATTTATAATAATTAATAATAAATTAATATTAAATATTATAATAATAATAATATAATAATAATAATAATTAATAATAATAATTAAATTAAATAAATAATTTAAATTAATAATAATAATAATATAATATATATAAATGTTATAAATAATAAAAAGAATTAAATAATATACTTCAATAATTAACAATAATATTGTATATTATATAGTTCTATTATATAAATATTAAATTATTATATAATATAATATATATATATAAATAATATAATAATAATAATAATAATAATATAAATTAAATGTAATTATAATATATAAGTAATGAAGAACGTAGAAAAGTTAAGAAATAGATAAAGTATGTAAAAGAAGAAGAAGAAGAAGAAGTAGAGAATAAGAAAAGAAGAGAAAAAACGACATAGAAGAAGAAGAAGAAGAAGAAGAAGAAGAAGAAGAAGAAGAAGAAGAAGAAGAAGAAGAAGAAGAAGAAGAAGAAGAAGAAGAAGAAGAAGAAGGAAGAAATAATAATAATAATAATAATATTAATATTAAAAATATAATAATAATAATAACGAGCGTAATTTAATAATAATCAGATAAATAATAATAATAATATAATAATAAATATAATAATAATGAAATAATAAGTAGTAGTAGTAGTAGTAGTAAAGTTGTTGATAATAATTTTGTGCTTTGTTATCTGAAAAGTAACTTTGAATATCTTGATGTCTGCCATTTTGCAAAGAGAACATAAACATTCTGACAGACCTATAAACAAATCTAACAGACACGTGAATTAACAGTTTTAATTATCTTCTTATGTACACATAATTTTACTACACATGCGTACATAAATATATTTTTTTATTGTTTCATATATTTTATCAAGAGACATTAACTTAATTGTACTTTGAATGCAACCAGTGAAAATATTTATGTACGTGTTTCCCTGGTTACATACACACACTTACATATTTATGCTCGTTGATTAAAAGGTTTTAGAAATCCGCGAATGTTAATGTGAATGAGGATATCTCATATTGGAGCGAAAGCTGATACGGATGCAAATACATACTGCATACACTCTCAGATTACTTTTCTAATATTATTAAACATGATACTGAATGAATTACTTAGGCTTAAACCTGTAATCATTGGCAAAATAATTTGGTATTTAATAATCTCTTTTAACGGATTTAAACCTGTAATCAGTGGTAAAATAATCTGGGATTTAATAATCTCCTTTAATGATTTTTTTTCGGTAAAAGTTTTTCAATCATTTCTGGGAAAGACTCATTTAAAAATTAAAGGTTCCTGACCTTTCTCCAGCAAGGATTTAGCTCTTCCTTATCACAATATAAATTGCTTACAAACATGATATATAAAACAAGGTGTTTCTATGAAGCATTAAAATTTAGACTAATAGGAAGGTTAGGGCTTATGTGGGAGCTATGTAATGAGTAAGAATGTTAGTTTTCAAATTGCTATTTAAAAACTTCATATATATAGTATATATATATATATATTATTTATAGTATATATTAATATATATATATATATATTATATATATATATAATATGATATATTATATATAGTATATATATATATATATTTATGATATATAATATATATATATATATATATATATATATTTATATATATATATAATATATATATATATAATATATATATAATAGAAAGGTGAATTATAGGTATATATATATATTTAGTATATATATGATATATATATAATATATATATATATATAAGTTTATATATAATATATATATTATAAATAGTATTATGTAGGTATATATTTTATTTAAATATTATATATATATATATATATATATATATATATATATATATATATATATATATATATATATATATATATATATATATATAGATATATAGATGATATAGTATATATATATATATATATATATATATAT
>JABUQX010137802.1:25000-27500 GCA_015478945.1 Trachelipus rathkii | reverse complement strand
GCAATCTTCCCTTTCACCTTCGTCGGATCCTCTCTCCTACCTCACCCCATTGGAAGAGCTGTGCTGTGTCGTGGAGACCATCACCTTCCAGACACCAGACAGTCCACTCTTTCGTTCCGAGAGAACTGGCCACATGCACCCATGTTTTCGTTCGTCACGACGCTCACAAGACTGCTCTACAGCCTCGGTATGACGGCCCGTTTAAGGTCTTGAGCAGGGCAGTGAAATTCTTCACCATTCAACGCCCTACGCGAACAGAGGTCGTCTGCATCGACCGTCTAAAGCCAGCTTTCCTAGAGGCCGACCCTCCGGAACCTTCCAACTTTCCACCTCCTCCAGGCATTCCGTTCCCTACTTCCCCTTCAACCCCTGCATTCCCTTCTCCACCTTCACCTCCTTTGTCTTCTCCTCCTGATTCTCCACCTCCTCATCCTTCAACACCTCCAGTACAGTCGCCTGTTTCTCCACCTCCTCATGCACCTGTCCTTCGCTCCACTCTGGCTCCTCCACCGGGTGAAAGAAGGACGCGTGCTGGCCGTCGGGTTCACATTCCCAGCCGCTACCTGGACTAACAGGAACCCTGACCACCACACTGAAGGGGGGTACTGTAGCGGTCGGACAGACTCTAAGCATTTCTTTGTCCTGGTCACTTTTATTGCCTTAAATCCTAGCCTACTTTTTCGCCTGCATGCATTTCCTGAATCTACATATAGCGTGTACTTCATTCACGCAGCTTTTCAACCACAAGTTTACAAAGGCACGTAATCTTATTCTGGTTTTGGATTTATTCGGCTGTGACAAGGATCAAATCTAAAAGGTGTGTGCCTACACCCATAACTGAGCAACCTAAATAAAACTGTAAAATTCCATCTGGATTTTTTCCTCAACCTTCCGAAGCATATAGTGGACTTCCATCTTAGAAGTCTACAATATATATATATATATATATATATATATATATATATATATATATATATATATATATATATATATATATATATATATATATATATATATATATATATATATATAATATATAAACTGCTATATTACTTAGTTACATGGATTTACATCTAGTGTCATCTACTCATTGAATGAATTAGTTCTGCCAGGTACTCCTTCATTTTTCCTTTTAGGTCTGATTTTATTATACGAAGAGCAGAAAAAACCGCTCAACGCTAACTTGCGTTGGAAGTAGAGCAGTAACAGCAATTGCAACTTCTTGTACAATGTCTGGATATTTTTCGATGGCCTCTTCTAATTTAAGCTTCGAAGTTATATAAACTTTTTCAACTTCTTTCAGTGCAGCAAAGAAATTTTGTTTTAAGTTAAGGAATATTGTGTACAAGGATGAGAAATAACCTTGACATTTTTATTGAACCCGTCGACGCTTTCAACTAAGTTCTTCAATATCTAGAAGCTTTTCATACTCATCTTCTGAGCTTTCTGAAAAATGACTTAAGAAGGTAGTAATGGGGCTAGATGTAGTTTCATAACTTACAATATGTCCAGATGTATCCTTTTCTTCTTGAACTTCTTGCAACCCTTTAGTATAAATTATCACTTGCAAAGTGCAAATTTAGCTTTTTGTTGTTGATCCTCAGTTAAGTTTACCCTGTAGATAGGATCAATATAAACAGCAGCTAGTAGAATATCATTGTCAATGAGAGAAATTTATCTTCGTACCATGGTCTTTTATTTCTTCAGAATCTTAAATATAGATAGTATAAGGTTGAAGATTGAATTTATTAGAATATAATCCAAATTGAATCATAAGGTGTAGGTTTAAAAACTTTGAAGTTTGCAATTGTATTTTGTGCTTGAAAGTCGCAAGTCAGTGAACTTGTATGAAGTGATTGAAATCACTCGCAGAGTCACAATTCACAACTTTGTCAATTCAAAATTTTCTGATTCCAACTCTACTATCTTAAAAGTTACCGACTCCAACCCTAACTCCGACTCCGACTCCGACTCCGACTCCGACTCCGACTCCGACTCCGTGACTTCCGACTCCGACTCCACAACCCTTCTTCTGAATATTTTGAGGTCTCTGGTGTATGAACTAAAAATAAATAAATGCTACTTTTGAGTTACATGTCGTTTTTTCTACTTTGTTTAACCGATAATGATTATATTCACCAAATTTTTTTTATATCGGAATTGGTAAATTTGTGAAATATCATTATCCCCGTCACAAAATAAACGTATGTAGGAAATGTTTGTCTTTTTTGATACCTTCTAGGTATAAGAAAATAGGAAATTACAGTTGTTTCCCAAAGACATGAAATGTGTTACAAAGTGTAATATTTAAAAGTAAAAATTATGAAAAGTAGTCTCACAGGTTTAATTATTTTAATTGAAATCTGGCAACCCAGATTTCAATTATAATAATTAAACTTGTGATAATTGAAATCTGGCACCCCAACGATTTGCGTATAACAATCTTTACCTGATCCAATAATAATAATAATAATAATAATAATAATAATAATAATAATAA
>JABUQX010137802.1:0-7500 GCA_015478945.1 Trachelipus rathkii | reverse complement strand
ATCTCCATCCTCTCTATTGCGGTTTTCGGCACTTGATCGCGGCCGATTGGGGGCATGCGTTGCGTTGCTACGCACTATAATTGAAAGTGAGCTTGACTGCTTAAGACGCTTCAATTTCTGCCATAAAGTGGAACTATAATTGTAATGGATGACAGGTTCATTCCTGCTTTTCCCTGTCCATTCAGGACTAGAGGACAATACTTAATCGGGTATGGAGAATTCTCGTTCTCCTATCACTCTTGCCAATTTTCATTCAGCTAGAACTCGTTGCAGGAATCTTCGACGAGCAAAGCGGACTTTCAGTAAACGAAAAATTGCGCTGACCTCCTTGGTCTCCTACTGACCAAATCTCTCTGGCCTCTTGCCAAATACATCTCTAACAACTTCTGTAATCATCCTTTTCCTCCTCTTATCGCTCTGATGATTCTGTTGTTAATACTCCAACTGAAAAAGGCCAATCATCTCTTTGCCTCCTATTTCCTCCTAATTCAACCCTGCGATTCTGGTATTCCTACTTCCCTCCTCCTTCTCCTCTCAATGTCCTATGCCATTTACCTGTCATTTCATTTGATCGGTGCATGAGCTCCTGAAATCTATGAACGTTAGGAAGGCGGGTGTCGAGATGCATTCCGCTCAGTTTGAGGAAGTGTGCTTCCGAGCTGGCCCCTCCCTCCGTTCAACTATATTCTCTATGCCTCAGTACTAGCACTTTCCTCAGTGTTGGAAGCGGACATATGTCCAACCTATTCCGAAAAAACGATGCTGCTCTGATCCTTCAACTTATCCCCTATAGCTCTCACTGTATTCTTTCAAATCTTCAAAAACCCTTCTCAACCTCTCACTATCTTATCATCTGGAATCTCTTTTCCTTCTTTCTGATTACCAGTACGGCTCTCGTTGCACGAAGTCTACCTGGCGATATACTTTCATATTTAACAGATTTATGGTTTTCCGGCCCTCTAAGGAACTACGGAGAGACTTTTGGTGGCGCATTACATATCCAAAGCATTGACCAGTATTGGACACGCGTCACTCTCTCCAAGCTCCCCTCCTTGGTTCCTTCTTCTCTTTGCTTACTATGTGCTTCTTCAAATCGCTCAATGCGGCTGTCTGTTATTGGGCGACTGCTTCTTTCCTGTTTCTAGTCAATAGTTGGTTGTTTCCTCAGGTTCTGTTTATCTCTACTTATTCCTTGCTTTCATCAATTGATCTTCTCACTGACATCTGAACATCTATCCACATCATATGTCCGATGACTTGTACCCTTTCATCTTCAAACATTATCAATTCTGCTCCCTCTTTTACTTCTAGAATTGCCCCTCGTCTTAATCTTTCCGATTCTATCCTCGCTGATCTGGATGGAATTTCCGGTTGGGGTCGTCTCAAGCTTGTGAAATTTAATTCTTTAAAAACCCAACTTCTACAAATCTCTCTATCTAAGACACTTAACTTTTCTATCTTTTTCGACGTTTCTCGGTCTCTCCTGTTGACAATATAAAACATCCTTGGCCTTAAAAACAAAAGAATGTTTTGAAAACCTCAAATCACAATGGTTGCTAGGGCGCCTCAAAGAAACTGGAGTTCTGTTTAGAGGGCGAGACTTTTTTCGCTTCTCAGTTACTCCACCTATAACAGGGCCTCATCCCCCGTTGTAGGATACTGCTCTCATTATCTGTGGGCGGGGCTTGGTTTCATCACGGCTTTGGGGATAGGTCGATCAAAGGCAAAAGACTTTTTAAAAACTTCCTGTACTTTCTAGTTCACTTGACCCTTTATATTTGCGCGCATGTTAGTCTATTATCCCTTTTCATAGTACTGTAAGCAAGTGCTCAGGAACTATCACTCGCGTACCACCACCTTTACGACGCCTCGTGAGCACAAGGGGTGCTTGTCGGCACATGAGTTTGTTTGATGTAGTACTCCAGACTGTTCGCTGCGTGCTTCCTTCTTTCGCTGCCACTCTGTCCTGGGAATTCTCTTCCATATCTGTGTTGCCTATTCCAATTAATTTCCCTCACTATAAACGCCTGCGTCGTGCTCAGCTGCGTAAATTTGCGTTTAGATGGATTTTTGAGGCGTGCAACACCCACTCCTTGAATAGGTTCTGCCCGTGAGCGGCGTGACAACTGTAAAAAATAAATAAAATAAAATTCTAAGAAGAATTCCTTAAGCTAGCTTGAAACCCACAGAATGCATCTCCGACGGTGAACCCACTTCGAGAATGATTAAAAGAGCATACCGAGAGGCTTGCTCGCTTGACACAAAACACATAAAAGGAAAAATAGAGAAATTCCAGAGAATGGAAGCCGCCTTGATCTGCAACCCCTGGCAAACAGCACTGATAGTACCGATGTGCCTGTTCAGCAAATTAAACCCCAATACTGAAGTGAGAGGATTATTGATATGGTTAGACTTTATAAAGTCATGGCCGAAATTGCTTGACATTCATTTCACCTTCAAAGGAAATCATACCAGAACCTCATCGTAAAAAAACTGAAGAACATCATCAAGGAGCAAATAATTCAAATTTGCAGTCTGTGAAAAAAGGAGATGAGGCTCTACGAAAACATAATGCTGCCTTACAGAGAGAACCTTCATGCGGGTGGCATGAAAAATGTCCAAGTTTTCATTATTATCAAGTGCTTGCGCAATACAGATCAGGCACCTCCTAATCGTCGAGGAGCTATTATAGTGGTAGGTTAGATAGTACGTAAACACCCCAAAAGAAATAAATAGTCTCTCGCCCAGACACTAGAAGCTTAATGTTTTTGCATCATAATTTGTGAATTTTTGAATTTGAGAATTAATGATATCTATCTAAAGGAGTATTTTATTATGTCATGTTTTAGTAATAGCGTTTTTTTTTTAACTTTCCCATTCAAAGTAGAGGACTATTGCATTGCTCTATTCTTATATTGTAGCTAGTAAAGAATCTTCTTGTGAATGTAATCATGTTAAAAACATTAAAAGCTACGTAGCTAAACTTTGTTTATACTTACTTGAAAATGGAAAAGGAATATTTTTTAAATTAAACACAAACAGTAAAAAAGTTATTAATATGATATTTCAATTATTAATTCCTTAAAGGTTACTTAATTTCATAAAAGAAATATACTGGCGCACAACCAAATATGAAATATAAATACTAAGTATTGTTTTACAAGGGAATGCAATCTTGATAATAAAATCTTTGCTAAAAATTAGACACTGTGTTTTATTAAAGTAATTAAAGTACTCGGTATCGGTATCGTATCGTTATCGCACCTAAAAATAGATATCGTTCGTATCGTATCGCCTCTTTTCTGGTAATCGTACGAATCCCTAATATATATATATATTAATATATATTAATATATATATATATCATATATATATATATATATATATATAGATATATATATTATAATATATATATTTATAATATAAGTATATATAATATATATACTAATATATTATATAATATATAATATATATATATATAATATATATATAATTTATACCAGCATTTTCATTATAAATTTAAGTAGTAGATCTTTTTTTAACTTTATTAATAACCCTTCCCATTCGGTGGTAGCGTATGAAAGTTGTGATCAAATCATCACCAAGAGGAACAATGAATGCTACATTCATGTTGAGCTATCCTTCGCATATGGGAGATATATCTCCTTGTATTGCAGAGGAGATGTTTTGTGGTTTTATAAGCACTTTAGGTAAGAAAAATTTTTCTATGTCTTATTGTTAATTGCTTAACATAATAGCTCTTTTTGTAAAAATTTAACTGGCAAATATTTTAGTATTTCATTGTAATGTGCTAAAATTTAAACTTCGTTATGTATCGTAAATCATTAGAAATTGTTTTTTTTTTTTTTATACATCTCATATATATATATAATTAATTAACATTTTTGTTTTTCCTCGTTATAGCACCTTAATTAATAATTTTTCTATTATCTATTAATTTTGTTTTTGTTTTTAAACATATTGTTTTAATAAGTTTAGTTTGTGGAATGATCGTTGGTGTTCAGCCTGAGCTGTGACCTAATCCAATCCCCAAAAAATTTAGAGTATTGTATAAACATTCTTAGTAACCTAAAATATAAGATGTTTATTTATTCTATTTATATCCTATTTTATATGGTAATTATTGTCAAAATTGACTTACTAATGTAGAATTAAATTTTCTTTATCCGTAACTTAAACATATTAATTATAAATTTTTGAAAATGTAACTAATGAGCCTCAAATTCTGAATTGCCAGATTGCTTATTTCGAATATTCCTTTCAAAATTCGATACTCTGCTCAGAAACAGTTTTGGAAAGCAGCAAAGATAGGCTTTCCCCGTCCAAACTGCTGCTCATGACCTTCTGAAGAGGCAACTTACATGTAAGATTTTAAAATATTCTTTATTCATTGAAAAATATAGATATATATATTAGTATATTATAGTATATATATATATATATATATATTATATACTTATAATATATAAATATATATGATATATATATAAATAATATTTTATTTTTTTTTTTTTTTTTTTTTTTTTTTTAATTACCACCTACTCACGGGCCCAAAGCCCTTATTCAAGAGGGTGTTACACAACCTCAGAATGTTAACAACTGAAATTATAATCTACGCAGATGAGCACAGACGCAGGCTTTAAAGTGAGGTAGATTAAATTCAGCAGGAAACATACAAGATGAAAGAAGCCACAGAACAGATGTGCAGAAAGAAGGAAGCCACCGCCAGCAAAACTGAGCTGGTTACCTACATCAACACAAACTCATGTGCAGACCCAGCACCCCTAGTTCTACGAGGCCGACGTAAAGTGGAGTTACCAGTGATAAGCTCCTCAGCACCTGCCACTCGTACCTTTAGAAAAGAGATAAAGCACCAACATCGCGCCACGCAAAGATAGAGGTCAAAGAACGTGCTAATAAGAACAGCGTTATAACCTTTCCTTTGATCGCCCATCCAAAAGCCGTGAACCAAGCCCCCAATAATGAGAGCAGTACTCATACAAGGGCGGATTGTAACTGGAGCAACTGAGAAGAGGGAAAAAAAGTCTCGCGCAGTCTAAACAGAACTCCCATTCTTTGAGGCGCCCTACAACCGTTGTGATGTGTAGTTTCCAAGACATTTTTTTGTTATGTTAAGCAGATCTTTATATTGTCAAAGAAAGACGAGGAACGTCAAAGAGTAGAAAGTTGGAAGTTCTTAGAGGGGATTGTAGAAGTTGAGTTTTTAAAGAAGTGAATTTAACAAGGTTCAGACGACCCCACCCGAATTCTAATCCAGATCAGCGAGAATTAGAATTGGAAAGATCTAAACGAGAGCCAATTTTAGAAGTAAAAGAAGGAGCAGAATTTGAAATGAGTTGAGAATGAAGGGTCGAGTCATCGGCATTGAGTTGAATAGAGTTAGATGTGCAGGTGAGAAGGACATTAATGAAAAGTAGGAATAAAGTAGGAGAAAAGACAGAACCTGAGGAACACACTATTGACAGAAAAGGAAGAAGAATCGCCCCATCAACAACAGCCATATTGAGCGAATTTAAAGAAAACTAGACATAAGTAGGCAAAGAGAAGGAGGAAACCCATAAAGGAGGGAGCTTGGAGAGCAGTGACGCGTGCCATTACCGGTCAAATGCTTGGATATGTCAAGCGCCACCACGCAAATCTCCCCTATTCCTAAGGTCGAAAAACCATAAATCCAGTGAGATTAGAAAGTATATCGCCAGTAGACCTCGAGCCCGAAAGCCCGTACTGCGATTCAGAAAGAATTGAATGAGATTCCAGATGATCTAAGAATGAGAGTGAGAAAGTTTCAAAGATCTTAGATAGAATACAATAAGAGCATATAGGGCGATAGTTAGAAGGTATCAGAACGCTTCCTTTTTTCGGAATAGTTGGACATGTGCTAGCTTCCAACACTGAGGGGAAAGTGTAGTATTAAGCATAGAGAAAATTGAACGAGGGGCGGGGATAGAACGGAAGCACACTCCCTCAAAACTCGCGGCGGAGGAATGCCAATGGCCAAGCCCGCGCTTCCTAACGTTCAGTAATTTCAGGAGCCATGCACCCAATCAAATGTAATCAAGGCAAAGACTTAGGACACCTGAGAGGAGAAGGAGGAGGATGAGAATGCCAGAATCGTCCAGGTAGAGTAGAGGAAAAGGAGGCCGAAGAGATTGCCTTTTCAGTTGGAGAATTAGCAACAATGATCAATAGAGCGAATATATTTATATATATATAAATATATATATATATAATATATATATATATATATATACTATATATATATATATATATATAAAATTAATAATATATATAAATATATATGATATATATATATATATATTAATATATATATTTATAATTATATATATAATATATAAATATATATATATATATATTATATATAATATATATATATATATTATATATATATATAAATATATATATAATATATATATATATATATATATATATATATAAAATATATATAGATATATATATATATATATATATATATATATATAAGTGGTTGACTCCAGGAGCAAAAATCAATAATTAATGTATCGCTATTTTAATAATTTTAGGGTAAATACATCAAATTTTTGGGTAACAACCTACATTAACCTAACCAACCCTAACCTAACCTAGACCTAACCTAAACTTACCTAATTAACCTAACCTAATATTAACGGAGTCAACCACTTATAAATGTCCATAATATATATATATACGGTATATTATATATAATATACTGTATATATATACTATATATATATACAGTATATATATTATATATATATTATATATATATATATATATATATATATAATAATAAATATATATATATATTATATATATATATATATATATATTATATTATTATATATATATAGTTTGAAAAAATAAGCTATTTCTCTTTTCCAAATAGACTGTTTATATTTCAATAGCTTTTCAATTATGATCCACTTTTCAAATGTATTTGTATTTTAGAATACAAAACATGGAGGTTCCTAACTACTACCTCTGATATATGCAGTTCTAGCTCTGCTGACTTTTCGCAAAAAGATTTGGTCATTCATTTACCCCACAAAGATTTAATTTTTTTTTGTGGGGGGGGGAAAAATAGATTTTTTTTTGTTTTTTAATGCCCAAAAAAGTATGATCATACTTACCCATAAGAATTATTTTTATTCCTCCATCACATTTTAATTTAATTAACTATTTGTTGATTATCTTATTATTCTATCTCTATTTTTACTATTTAATTATTTAGCACTTTTTGTGTTTTTGTTAAGCACTATTTATATGTATATAGGTCAGATAATGCAAATACAAAAATTTAATGTAAACATTATAAAATTTAAGCATTAAAATTATCAGAGTACAATAAAAACAAGATATTATAAAAAGAGAAGTCACTAATTGGTGTACAATGGGGAGTCAAGTGTATTTAGTTATGCAATGTGTGGCTGCCGTGGTTGT
>JABUQX010137801.1:0-22065 GCA_015478945.1 Trachelipus rathkii | reverse complement strand
ATTCAGCGATGCGCTTAACACATTCTCAAAAATATAATCTAATGTTGCATTTTCATCTGAAGCTTCAAGTTAATTTAACTAAAGGACTTAAGATTTGTTCCTGACAGCACGAAATTAATAAATTAATCAAACCACTGCGAGGTTATACTATATAACGTATAATTTTACTTGAAAAATTTTGCAACCAACGGGGCCATGGCCCCCCCCGATTACGCCACTGTAATAATACTATATATATCATCCTATCACTATAATTACACTTATACCTTATATCCTATATATATACTATTATATACTTATAATATATAAGGTTATTATATAATATATAATATTAACTATATATAAATAATATATGTGTATAATATATTATATATATATATAATAAATATATATTATATATAATATACTCATATATTATATATTTATATATACATAATAACATATACCTATATAATATATATATATAATATATATATATCTAATGTATATATATTCTATATATATATATTATATATCCTTATAATATTATTTACTATATTTATTATACTAAATTACTATATTATATATAATAATAATATATAAATAATATAATTAATATACATATATATACTATATATATATATATATATATATATATATATGTTATATATATATACTACTACTATATTTACATATATAATAACATACTATATTATTATAGTATATATATATTAATATATATATATAATAATATATATATTAATATATATGTATATATATATATAGAGAGTAACTAATATATAATATTAATTATATATATAGATATATATATATATACATATAATATATATATATAGAATTATATAATATATATATATATACTATACTACTAATTTCTTTCACTTTGACAAAATTGCTAACTCAAATATTCTTCTCTGTAACATAGGAAAGGAGTTTCAACTGTTTAAAACAACTTAAATTAAAATCATTTATTATATTATAATTTTAATTTAATTATAACTTATTATGAATTTCTTTTGATCCACATAGATCTTCACTATTTTGTCTCTATATTATTACTAACACTTCATTATTTACTTTTTTCCTACAATTTCATTAATCGATACTTTAATTTCTATCTACATTCTTTTTCTAATTTAATGCTTTATGATAATCTACAAAGATAGTCTCTATAAGACCAATAATACGTAGTAATATATATACTAATATTACTATATATTATATAATATATACTATATATTAATTATATATCATATACTATATACTATATATAATCAATATAATATATATTATATGATATATATATATATATATAAATATCATAAATAGTATAGCTAGCTTGTAGACCTATCCAACCGCTACACTGCACCTGATGTCCACCTATTCGTTTTACGCAACCGTGTCACTGGTCAAAGGCAAACTTTCTCGTCGCTAGCAGCAGAATGTCCAGAGAAAAACAAAGACCAAGTCATTTCTTCCATCTAATAAGATAAACCAGAAAATATCCGAATATACCATATAATATATTTAGTAGGATATATATAATATCATATTACAGTGAATATTCTTTATATACAATAATATAATGTGTCAAACTCCTACTCTATTATAATAATAAAATATTAAGATTACCATATTAATATTAGATTACACAACCATAAATTCCCTAACTCTCTAGCTAAACCCATCTACATATATCATATATACATATATATAATAATATACTAATTATCTATAAATAATATTATAAACCCTAATATAATATATATATACTATAGATAGAATATATTCTAAATAGCTACACTATATATATATACTAATATATACGTCATATATATATTATAGATACCCAAAATTATCAATATAATGACAACAAAATTTTCGTATTAATCTATCGGATATCAATAATATGGCGTATATGCCAAGCACGCTTCACAATGTTGCAAACAAATGAATCCTGAAATGCAATTTCACATGTAAATGTTTCTTTTTTGCAGAAAGAGACTCTAATAAATGCCTAATGAATCTTTAAGATTCAACAGCCTGGATACACGTAACTTCTAACGTTTGAAGGACAGATTTTTCCTATTCCCCAACTTCCGGTACCATACTTTTTTGACGAAAATTTTCCAAGCGGGGCCACACCCTTCCACCTTCCAGACTACGAGAGTTAAGGAGGTTAGTGACTGCTACGGCGGCAACCCTTGCAACGCGCGGAGGAGTCGCACAAGCGTCGCGTTTGAGGTTATGTGAGCTACGGCGGCACCCGCAACTACGTCTGGTGGTAGTGAGGCTACGACGCACCCCGCAAACGACCGGTCTGTGGGGATGGTGAGGGCGAACCCGGCCACCCGCACAACTGACCTGCCTGTGGTCGGGAGGGCTACACAAAGGCACCCTCCAGATACGTCCGTGTGGGAGGCGCGACAGAGGCACCCTCAACCGTACTGCTGGGTCAGGTGGACAGTGTTGCGACAAGCAGGCACCCCGCAACGTACGTCGGGCCGGGTGGTGAGGGCTACAACGAGCACCCTCAACACTGCGGGACCGCACACCGCCGAGGACGCGCTCTGACCATACAACTGAGCACGTGGAGGCGAGCCAGGCACACCGGCTGCCCTCACACGCGAGACGGAGACCGCGCGAGGCTCCACACACGCATGAGCCGAGGCACCAGGCGTCCGGTATAAGAACCAGAGAGGGAGACCCGGGATACGACAGCAAACCGAGAGCTGGAGGTGGACAGGACAGGATCCACCAAAACACCTTACACATGCAAGCTGAGGTAGATAAGAACAGAAAGAAGAAGAAGAAGAAACCCAGGTGACAATACAGGGATTTAAGCTTTTCGGCTCAACAGAGCCAAAGTCAGTCATGCACACCGACAGACAGCGCAACTCTCACGCAGAAGCGAACAATCAAAGATATAAAAAATCACTCATTGAACCAGTAAGAAGAAACAAGCAGAAGGTACAAAATAGCACGTCTTACAAGAGAAAAAAAAAGAACTGTTAACATGGCGTCAACGAAAGCAGGCAGCAAGAAGAAGAAGAGTAACAGTCACAGAAGGAAGATGTAAACTGTATAGAAGCAGCATAAGGTAAGATGCCTCAGAAGAAAAGAAGAACAGAGAAGAGAATAAGACGAGTCATCAGAACGGCAAGGAAGAATCGAACTGATCAAGAGCACGAACGACGCCACTAGCACTAGCAGAGGCATGACACGCTGGAAGGTAACGTGCAAGAAAGACCTGTAAATCCAACGAAAGAACAGTAGAGACCAAAAGAAAAGAAAGAAAGAAGTAAAGATATGAATACTATGCTAGCGCCGAACCTAACAGGGGGGCCCAAACGGAAGACACCGTCAGCAGCAAACAACACCGAACAGATGGACCCGACGCGATATCCGGGACCGGGAGGAAAACCAAGGGAGAGCTACGTAGTGAGAGCCAAAACTCGGGAGTCGGGCGGAAAAGACCGGATGTCTACACACCGACAGTAACCGCACAACGGTAACCGGACCATCAAAACTTGCAGCATCTGCCAATAGATAGCCGGGACGTGACCATAAAGACCCCAAAAAGGCAAACGCAGTCAACCGCTGGATGAGCGACCGCTCACAAGAGGACAAACGTAGACAGTACACAAACACAGAGGCACGAGACGATAGGGCGAAACGGGCCAAGGGCCACCGAATCGTCGACATCCATAGCCACAGGACTAACTATCACATATGCCACTCCCCCGACGCGAACCTTCTGACGCGACACCGAAAGGATAGGGGCCGCCGAGGGCCTCAACCAAACGGCACATCGGATCCCGCAATAGCCAAAGTAAACAGTACACGTCCCGAGCCCCGGTGGCTCAAAAATGCGCAACTACCTTCGGAACGCCATGACCACGCAGTTAGGTGTGCGTCGTGCCGAGAGAGGCGCGGGTGCGTGTGCCAAGCTGCTCGTCATCAGGTCAACCATGACATACGGCCATAAACAACACGAAAGCAGTACGAGGAGCGGCGTCGCTGATACGAGCTCTCGGCATTACTCCCTCCACCACCACTGCTGAATCACCAGCCATCCCTAATAGCCATACTCTCGTCGCTCACGGACTGAGCAACATTTCGAAGTCGACAGGCCTCGCGAACTCCATACTATCCCAGACTAATTAATACGACCCACACACCGGATATATAACCCAGCTCGAACACTGCGGAAAGCAGACGATACACATAAGGTACTGCGCCATGGCACCTCCGACGCGCCGCGCCACAATAGTCAGCTGCACAACTGCCACCATACCAGCATTTCTAGCTCACTTCAACACGTCAGGAGCACCGAACGCAACAAACAGCATAAATGCCAGCCGTACCGTCGAGACCCGATGAAATGTGGCGATACGAACGGCAAATGGTAGCACCAAAGGGGAACAAACCGGAGATAGAAGACAACGGACCCGGATGCGACGACACCAGACGGCAAAGGGCAGCGGGGACAAACTGCGGGCGGGTAGGAAGGCCCGGCCAAACCCATAAACGAAAGGAGCCCAAAAAAAATGGACAATAAACACCCACGTCTTGAACGAGTGGACACACCGGAACGGGGCACGAATGGCGTCACGGAAACCACAAGGAAGTAAAAGCGGCCCGGCCGCACAAAGCGTGGGGCTGGCCCGGAGGAATGCAGGCAAAGCACGGAAAACCCAAGCCGCCAAAGATAGAGAGATAGTATAAAGACGTCGGTCCATCGGTACTACGGAGTAAGACGTCTGATCAGGATGCAGCACTAGAAAGAGGAAAATAGAAGAGAAGAAACGAGAAAAGTAGTATGAGAGAAAGTAAAGAGGGACAGAAGAACGATAGTAGTATATTATAGAGTATAGAGGGAATTAGTCAGCAGCACTGTTTGTAAACCCACCCCGACAGGAGCATCATGGACGGCTCAACTTAAACCGGAGCCGTGCTCAGACACCCTGCACTCTCCAGGAGTTTTGCAAAGACATAACACATCCCGCAGGAAGGAATAAGGAATGAAGAAGTAAGGAAATAAAGAATAAAAGAATAATAAGTAAAAAAAAGAAAATAAGAAGGAAAAAAATAAATTATACAAGCCAAATATAACTTGTAAAACCTTTTGAATTCTTTTCTAATAAAAAAGGAGACATAACTAAAAAAGAAGGTAAGACAACAGGAATTCGAGAAATATAATAAATAAGTACAGAAAATTATATGACACAAGAGTAAAACATCTAAGAGAATAATAAAACAATAAGAAAAAAACAAAGAAGGAAAAAATGAAAGAAAAATGGAAGCAACAGGTAACATGTAATGAATGGCAAGAACACATATAAGATATGAATAATAAGAATAAGTAAGACAAAAAAAAAAGAAGAAGAAGACAAGAAGACAGTGAAGCACAAAATGAGAATGGTAAAAAAACGAGAACGGGCAACGCGTGAGAACGCACAACCGCCAAAAAATAGAAGGAAGGACAGAAGGCCAGGAAGATAGGATGGAGAAATGCCATAGAAAGGCGCGGACGGGTATAAGACAATGATGAAGAGGACGGAGTACGAGTCAGTACCGGCACCGGAGCTGGAGACACTGCAAGAAGGATTGAGGAGTCCGATAGTAAATAAAGTCATACGTCCTAGGTATCACCACAACTGATGTGTTATACTGGAGTGCGTCACATGCAATGGGCATAAATAAAGCACGTAATTGAGACGACACCAGGCAGCCGCGCTTCGAAATAGAGCTACAAATATATACAAATAAAGTGCCGTAATAATCAGGGTTGCCCTGAAAGAGGTGTACCCTTAGGAGCCCGCGCCACCTAGGGGCGGAAAAGCTGAAAGCTCACCCGCAGTGAAAGAAAAAAAGAGACCGCACAAGCCACGTGCACAAAAACAGCCGATCCCGAAAGAGGAAGAAAGAAAGTATAATGAAGAAGGAAGTAATGAAAATAGGAACTCAAGATAGGACGTGCTGACTCAGAAGAGAGAGAGTCCGCAACTGTAAGACTAACGCGGAGCACACTGCAAGTGAAGATGTCTTGGCTTCACAGAGAGATGCGAGTGGAACGTCGAAAGGGTTTATATATTAAAAATCTAAGTTTAATTGACACTACGTAATTGAAAATGACAAACTCAATTGGGATTGTTACACTATAGGAATATAATGGAATTGCTTATAAAGGCAAAAACCTGATAATAGATATTCGACAGAATAAAAAATATGGTTTAATGCAAGAGTAACCAATCGAAGAAATAAATAAATAAAGCAAAAATATAAGAAATAAAATAAATAGGATTAAAAAAGTAGAAAGTAGAAAAAAATTTCTATAACAAAACATTAATTAGTATAGTTGATAACTTAACAGTTAATTATACAGTGTAACAATAAGATTATAGGCATAATGGCACACTCTAAAAGCAATGAAAGTAAAAACACTGGGAAATTCAAAACACCATAACGCAGACCCCCATGGCCGACCACGGTCATCAAGGTACTGACCTAATCTAGGTTGATCTATATGATCTTATTGATTAAAGGGGCACATTATTAAGAAAGATAATACAAGTTTAGAGGAATATAATAAAAACGATAAACACTAAGAAATGCAAGAAGTGTTCTTAAACAAAACATAAGGGATCGAAACGCAAGTATAGATGTTGAAGGTAAGTGGACGGTAAAGCAGTAGATAGGTGATTCACAGATTGGAATAGAGCATAACTTAGTAGTTAATAATGCATGAAGGTCTAGAAAACTATGATATAACCCACGCAAAAGACATAACTAGTGTCAGACAGTTCTCTTACAGGGGCAATAAAGCTATATACGGGGATTAAAAACATAAAGTTCCACCTAGCATTGTAGCAGCGCGACGCCTAAAGAGCCTGAACTAAATTAACATAGTGAAGGAAGGGTACGGAGGTATGAGACATCCACAGAAGATGGCCATAACCGCCTACTGTACACTTTTCTAAAACATTAATCCTGCGCTGGAGTTTATACATTTAGGTAACTGTATGAAATTATTTAACAAAAAGATTTACCCATAGACATCGTGAGAGTAGTATGTAATCTATCATTACAGGACCATGTAATGGAAGTAGTACTCTAATCGTAGCAATTGTTTTCACAAAGTAGAATAAAGCTATGTACATGAAGACCTCCAAACTGTAACTAATATAGAAAATAATGATCATACAAAACAAATAAGATACCTGAACATGCATCTCATATAACAGAATAAAAAGCAGTCTAAACATTAAGGTACAGTGAGTACCGCAGACGTTAAACATACCGATGGCTTAGAAGTAACTAACATAGCATATGAAAAAATAATTTTAAACTTATGTACACAATTTTGTTAAAGACAATGTCTCGTATAGACATAACGAATGTTAATTCTGACTACATTAAACATGGTAATATGTAAACAAAAATAGTATTACTTTAATAACCGATTGTGATAACTATCTATATAGGGACCCGGAATGCGAAAGTATGCAGTCGTCACAAAAGTAGTTTGATTCATATTAAATGAACAGTCTTAACATAAACATTACCAGACACTAAGTTATAAATGATAATGGTAACAAAAGGAGTTAAATCAAAGCCGTTCTCTGTCAAGAGACAGAGCGGTGATTAAGGGGAAAAGCTCGCTCCTTTTCAAATATCTTCTTGCTCTTCCTGCCACAGGAAGAACTGAAGATAGTCATATCATTTCCTCCTAATTGAAGGAAATTAAGTCAAAATTAGAGAAAGTTAAAAACTTTGATGCTCTGATAGAAGAAGTAATAATGAAATCTTCAATTCTTCAATATAACTCGTCTATCTTAGACGAGGAAATAATCGAAGATGTACAGCACCATACTCAGAATGAAAAATTAATCTGGCGTATGACACCGCGATCAAGATCACCATCTCCTTCGCACAACTGATCGCATTCTTCAGGTCATGAAGACGGAATATCGCGCAAAGAGATAAAGATATTTTAAAAATATTCATCAAACTAAAGCAGGAAGTGTCGGGAGTTCAGGGGTGAGGGGGCACACATTCTTTCCACTCTTTCCTTCTGTCCTTCCAAAATGTTTATGGGGCCAAAAAAAGATATTTCAAGTGCTGCAAAATTGCAGTATTTGAAATCATTATCGGGCAACGCGCTCAAATATTTAAATGGAAGTCGTTTTAGAGATATTAAAGAGCTTTTATTTAGATGAATCATGCATTGTTGATTCTTTATTTCATAAAATCGATTCTGCGCCCATTTTAGAAAATAATTCATTTTAAATGAATGAGTCACAGGAGATTTTACTCTCCATCAGCGGGATTCGAACATTGGACTACGCGTCGCATAGTTAACAATAACCGGATGCAGAAAATATTCGAGTATTCCTACCGGAAGTGAGAGCATATATTCATGAGCTCAGGAAGTTTGGACTCGATTTCTTCGAAAATTCATCA
This sequence comes from Trachelipus rathkii, assembly GCA_015478945.1. Lineage (NCBI taxonomy): Eukaryota > Metazoa > Arthropoda > Malacostraca > Isopoda > Trachelipodidae > Trachelipus > Trachelipus rathkii. The sequence goes on along the minus strand of JABUQX010137801.1, from coordinate 13,599 downwards.
GCGGGCTGTAAGCTCATCAGTCATATAATCGTGGACAAACTTCCAACTGGCTTTCTTCGTGAGCTCAAATTCATCACATAGGATGAGTATCTTTCCATAAATGTAATTTTGAAATATTAAGGTAAAATAATAAAGTCTATGGAGAAGGGGAAGGGAAAAAATAAATAGACCCCTAAAAAGGGCTTTGAGAGTAAATCGGCAAATTCTTCAGTTTATAACGTTCCCTCTAAAGAAGATTATAAAGAATATATAGGATATATGTTGGATGAAAAAGGAACGGATGATAATGAGAGTAGCAGGAGAGGTAGGAGGGTGGCTGGAGCAATTAAATCATTGGTGAATGCAAGGGGATTAAATCTGGAGTGTGCTAAGAATTTTGCATGAAGATATGTTGTTACCGGTGTTAATATATAGTAGTGAAAACAAAGTGTGGAATAAGAGGTAAAGATCTAATAGATCTAAGGTCCAGTCTGTTAAAATGGATAATCTCAGGGGTGTATTAGGTGTGAGAAAAATTGATAAACTGAAGAATGAGCGTATAAGGGAGGTGTGTGGTGTGAAGAAAGCCGCGAATGAACGAATAAATGAGTTTGTTTAGGTGGTTTGGTTAAATAGAGAGGAACGATGAAAGTCGGTTGGTTAAAAGGGTGTATAGAGATTAGTGTGTTGGGAATCGAAGTAAAAGTGGATTGAGTCAATAAAGGAATGTGTTTGGCAGGCGAGAAGAATGGTAATAATAGTAAACGGTTGGTTTTGAGGGGGGCAAGATTGTGGGCCTGAGCCAGGGGATAAACCCGGACGTTGACGAGATTCTACACTGTCGGTAACTCTCACGATGAAACGAGTGGATTTTGGACCGTGACGGTTTCGCACTTAAGGTATGAGTTGAGGTTATGAGGAAGGGGGCTTCAACTTAGGGTCATGGTCTTCTTCTTAACTATTATATATATATCCAGTGCATGCATGTTTGTGCACCCCACTCCCGATCCTGGGAAGCCGAGGGGCGGTTTATAGGTAGATAGAATAATAATAATAAATACCTGGGGAACAGCGGAATTGCCAAATATTCCCTTCAAAACGGCTATACATCGACCAACAATGACGTCATCTGAAACATTCTCCATAATGGCCGCTGCTTCACCAGCCACAAGAGCCAACAGGCAAGGAGCTCTGTACAAGTTCCAGAACAGGAACAATTCTCCTACAAAATCATAAAAAAAAACTATGTGAACTAATAATAATAATAATAATAATAATAATAATAATAATAATAATAATAATAATGTACGTGTAATTGTTGATGATCATGTGAAATAATAGTAATTTTTTTCCTGATATTTTGGATTAAATTTTAAGTATATTTACCATTCATAATACTATTTCTTATAATATTTTATAAATAGTACTCTTCTCTACGTTAGAAGTTGTTCAAGGAGATGGAATAATAAGGAATATATTAACGAAGATGTTAAATAAAAATGAAGAGCAATTAAGAAATTAAAATTAACAAATAGACAAGAGTTTTCTGAGAAGATGAGATGAGTGACGAAAAAGATAAATATAATGAAATTGAAGCAATAATTCAGGCTGGGCGTAATAAAATTATGTGCGGTGAGTTGTGACTGAAGAAGTGACAAGGCTGTCACCTATGAAGATAATAAAAAATGATAAAACCGAAAAAGACCATTTGAGAAAAATTCCTATTTTGGAGAAACAAAATACAAATCTATTAAAATAGTAGGGATACCTTGTGAAATAGAGGGACAAATTATAATATATACTAAAACAGAGAAAGGAGACTTATCCTGGTTAATTAATGGGGAAAGAGAATATGGCCAGTATTTATGAATTTGTAGCCACCGAACCTCAATCCCATGAATTAGGGGGTCATTACCTAGAGAAGTAGGTTCTTGAGGCGCAAACAGTAGAGAGTCGTATGGTACAGGTCCCGGGTTCGATCCCTCTCCGGATCCTAGATACCAATTACCTAAAGTAGTTTCCATCCTAGAACAGTATTGGCCGTGAGGTGTGAACATTGATTTAAAAATAAAATAAAAAAAAATCTTCAGCCGTGGTGGGGTTGCCAATGCTAAGATGTTAAATGAATGTGTATTAATGGATTTAGTAAGGGAGATGCAGTAGATGACCCTAGGGTAAATAATAATATTTAGAATTGGATATGGCAAATAAAAATTAAAACAAAGAGGAAATTTTCAGAAATTTGTGGCGAATCACTAAAAATTTTATCAAACTTGGAATTTCAGAATGAGAAGATTCAAATAATGACGAAGCACTTCAATATAAATATGTCAATTGCACCTCATAAGAGCAGGTGGAGTGAGGGCTATGTGAGAGGGTGCTAGGTCTTATTAAAGATGGTACCATATAATTAAAGAAAGAAGTACATAATGTTAATTGGAGAAGAACCATAAAGAATGGTCTGATTAATAAGGCAGGATTTTATTTTATATCAGTTAAAATTTGGCAGAAAACCAACACTACCAAATCTTATAGAGGAAAATAATACATCTACATTAGAAAAAGGCAACGAAAATGAGGTGATGAGAAACAACTTCGAATCTAAGAATAAAGTAAGAGAAATATGTATACAGCAAAATAGTTGGAATAGATGGGAAAAACGTGACAGTAATACATGAACACAAAAATGGAAGAAAAACAACTTTAAAAAATGAAACGTTTTACAAAAGAAAATTAGAAATAAAATTGAAATGTTCATGTAAAATAGATGGGGAAGAACGCGATAGCAATACATAACGGTTCTGTAAAGGAAATCGTCGGGATATATATAACTATAATAAAGAGAAAAGTAAATAAACAATAATAGAGATAAGTGATGATGATGAGTGTGTATATGAGACAGAAAATTTAATCATTCATAGAGAAGACGATGTCGAGAATGAAAATGTAGAACATGTGGATGAAGAAAGAGGAGGGATTGCAAATATAGAGAAAGGTAAAATATACCTGGAAAAACGATAGCAGTAACAATATATTAAGACAAATTTCGGGAGAATTAACGATAAACAAAAATATAGCAAAAATTTTAAAACCTGACTGTAAAGCTCAGTATAAAACACTTAATCTACTTCATAATTTCAAAGTAGAAGGTTGAAAATTGTTATTGTGGCATTAAAAGAAATATTAAAAAGAAAGGAAATATAAAGAACTGATTATATTAACAAGTAGCTAATATTTTGACCAAATTAGGAGTTAAAGATAATGGAATACAAAATAATAATAATAATAATAATAATAATACCTCTCACTAGCAGTTTTATCCGGACACTAAAGTGGGTTTAAGTCCTCAAAAACATAGAACAAAAGTCACTACAACAACCTGGAAATAATGAATTAAGTACATATATATATATATATATATATATAATATGAAGAGAGAAATAAAGAAAATATATATATATATATATATATATATATATATATATATATATATATATATATATATATATATATATATATATATATATATATATATATATATATATATATATATGAGACAGAAAATTTAATCATTCATAGAGAAGACGATGTCGAGAATGAAAATGTAGAACATGTGGATGATGGGGTGTGCTAGGTGTGAGAAGAATTGATAAAGAGAGGAATGAACGTATTAGAGAGTGGTGTGGTGTGAAGAAAGGGGTAAATGAGAGAATAAATGAAAGTATGTTGAGATGGTTTGGTCATGTGGAAAGGATGAGTGATAGTCGGGTGGTTAAGCGGATGTATAGTGGTGAGTGTGTTGGGAACCGACCGGCTGGGAGACTGAAGAGAAAGTGGATTGAGTCAGTAAACGAATGTCTGAAGGAGAGAAATGTGAGTTTGGTAGAGGCGAGAATAAAGGTGCATGATAGGGAGAATGGCGGGGTTGTGTATAAGATGGTTGTACCCACCTGGGCCAGGGGATGAACCCTTACATTGACGATTTACTATTAGTGAGGGTCCGCTGCGGTCCCATGATGCTCTAGGGTAGATTTTCTGTCTGTGACGAGCTCTCACTAATTAATGGTACAGAGGGGGCGGTAAGGCTGGGCTTTCTTTTCGACGTTTGTCATGTTCTCCTACTGCTTTTCTTTTCCGATGCTTGTACAGCACCTTACCCCCAATCTTGGGGCAAAGAGGAAGGTGAAGAAAGAAGAAAGAAAGAATATATATATATATATATATATATATATATATATATATATATATAGTATATATATATATATATATATATATATATGTTATATATATATATATATATATATATATATATATATATATATATATATATATATAGGTGTGAAAAAGAATTAATAAAGAGAGGAATGAACGTATTAGAAAGTTGTATGGTATGAAGAAAGGTATAAATGAAAGAATAAACGAGCTTATATTAAGATAGATTGATCATATGAAAAGATGGATGATAGTCGGTTGGTTAAGCGGATGTATAATGGGAGTGTGTTGGGAACCCGACCGGCTGGAGACCGAAGAGGAAGTGGATTGAGTTGGTGCAGTGAACGAACGTCTGAAGGAGAGAAATGTGAGTTTGGCGAGGCGAGAATAAAGGTGCATGATAGGAGAATGGCGGGGTTTTTTGTATGGGGCATGGTTGTGGCGCCACCTGGGCCAGGGATGAACCCTTACATTGACGATTTACCATAGTGAGGGTCCGTCGCGGTCCTAAGGAAGCTCTAGGGGTGGATTTTCTGTCTGTGACGAGCTCACCAATTAATGGTACAGAGGGGGGCAAGGCTGCTTTCTTTTTCGGACGTCGTCATGTTCTCTCCTCTACTGCTTTTCTCTTTTCCGATGCTTGTACAGCACCTACCCCCAATCTTGGGGCAAAGAGGAAGGTGAAGAAAACACGTTAAAGAAATAGATATATCTATATAAGTATATATATATATATATATATATATATATATATATATATATATATATATATATATATATATATATATATATATATTATATATATATATATATATATATATATATCATCCACCTTCTTTCCCTTAGATTGAGGGTGAGGTGCATCGCATACAAAGAAAAAGTAATATAGCCAGTCCATGACGTCGAAAAGAAGCCTCCCTTGCTGTCTCCTTAATAACCTTAAGTGAGAACTAGTCACAGGTGAAAATCCACCCTAGGGCTCAAGAGACCTCGAGACTCTCATCAGGGTATCTCGTTTACCGTAGGTCTCATCCCCGACCAGGCCCAATAGCCACTGCTCCTCACAAACCCCACCACAACTCCTATTATGCACTTTCTTCCAGCCTCCGCCAAACTACATTCCTCCTTCTTCAGCATTCCCTTTGCCACCAATCCACTTTTCTTCTCGATTCACATGGTCGTGATCTCAGCACACACATTAGTACATCCGTTTGATCCACACTAATAACATCCATCCTTTTCTCTATATGACTCAAAACCATCTCCACGTACCTCTGTCCATTCTCATTTATCCATTCTCTTCACACCACAACTCCCTCAACACGTTCATTCTCATTTCCCCTTATCAATTCTTTCTCACACCTAACAAGCCCCTAAGATTGTCCATCTGAATACATTGTACCTTAAATCTTCCCCACATGGGGAGTTTGTCAAACCTGAATCTTTGCGTTTGCATTTGTTTTTTTTTTTCATAAGCGAATGTACGTCTACACATATTCTACCCCATGTGTGTATGGGTTTTGGCAAACTTAAAGAGCTGAGCTTATTTGCGAAATACACAAATCTTTTTCATCGCTTGTGAAAAAGATTTGTGTATTTAGCAAACCAAGCAAATGAGCAAAGCTTTGCCAAAATGACTCATACACACATGGGGTGTTTCTGGCAAAGAGTCGACGAACCCGCACGTGTGGGAATCGCCTTGCTTATTTTATTCCAGGAATAATAGTTTCACTACTACAGCATAACAGGTACAATATACCTCATGCAAAACTCCCAGCGTATAGTCCCTTACATCACCAGTGATTTGACGTACCAGCCAATTTTCCTAATATCTCAATCTTTTCTGTTGTTACCCCGTATCATCCGTTCTCTTTTTCATCTTCAACATATATATCCTAAATATTTAAACCAAACATTTCAAATTCCAGCTGCTCACATTTAACATAACTCACACCACGGACTCCAATCACCACTACCATAACTCTTTACTTATGCATTTAGCCGAAGCCTTTTACGCCATACACCCTGCCAGTCCTTTCTGGCCAATCCTCTCAAACAGATCGCCATTATAAACTCAAATCATCCGCATATGGGTTTCAAGTAAGGCAATCTCTACTCTCTTCCATTTTCTATCGTTCTAACACCTTCCTGTAATCCCTTGTTACCTCTTATTTTTTCATAATCTCAACCATATACAAATTAAATAACAGAGACACATAACACATCCCTGCCTCACCCCGCCATTAATATTAAACCACTTACACATGCCACTGGTCGTCACAATATTTTTGACTTGAAGCTCACCATCATATATCACTGTAATCTGTCAAAGAGAGGCTCTCATTAATCCTATCATACGCCTGCTGAATCCATAAACCTAAATACAATTTATTCTTCTCATTTCAATCATTTGTTATATATATATATATATATATATATATATATATATTATATATATATATATATTATAAAGAAAGAAAGAAGTATATATATATATATATATATATATATATATATATATATATATACATATATATATATATATAAGGTATATATATACATATTATTATTACATATATATATATATATATAGAGGGAGAGTACACGCATACCCGAAGTGTGGAAATTACCTCCCATTTTTAATGGTGCACTTTTCTCTTTGCGTTCATATCTTCACACACTCATCCTCCAAGCAACATATTACTAACCCACCATTTATCCACATCATATACACATGATTAAAGTACACACCCCCTTCTAGATAACTCCTTACAGACATCCCTACTACCTCGATATCCCAGTGTGTGGGGGAGGAACAATTACCCACATCGTATGTCCTGCGTGTCGTAGAAGCCGACTAAGGGACGGTGATAGTTGGGTTGGCTGCCTACTACCATCTATTTCTTTGCCAGGAATGTTAATGCATGCCTCTGAGAAGGGGCGATCGCCGTAAACGGCCTTCTATCTTCGGCGAAATTGTATGAATCTATGGATACATGGAAGTCAGAGGAATAAATGTTGAGAAGAGGGAGAGAGGATGGATGTATTTAGAAAGGCAAATTTGATTTGCCTCAAGGTGACTGGATACAAAGAGTGAAAGGAAACGTTCAAAAATGAGTGGTGGATGTGAAATGTGTGTGTGCTGGTGTGGAAATGAATGAGAGAGGAAGAGAAGGAGTTGCAATTTTGATGAGTGACCTGTGGTACAAAGCTATGGTAGACTTTGTGTGTGTGAGTCCTAGAATTCTAATGGTTAAATTTAAGTTTGAAAAGGTCAAGGTGTGTGTGGCTGTGACGTATGGTCCATCTGAGGGAAACGTTGAAGAGAGTACGATTTTTTGGGATAATCTGGATGATGTTCTGATAGGTGAGTAGGAGCTTCAGATTGATAGTATGTTGGGGACCTGAATGGTTGAAGGGATCAAAAAGGGATGGTATAATAGGTGGTTTTGGGGTGGCGGGGGAGAAATGAGAATGGTAGGAAGTTGGGTGATTGATTTCTGTGAAGAGAGAGAGGTATGTGTGTGGGTAATACTTTCTTAAACAAAATAGCATCCATAAGTATACTAGAGTTGGTGTAGGTAGAGATGGTATCGAAGTGAAAAGTATGATTGATTTAGTGTTGGTGAAGAAGGAGATGTTGAAGTATGTGTTGATGTTAAATCAGTGAGGGGTTTAGAATGGGATTTACGGATCATTATGTTGTTCTTATAAAATTGCTAGTGGGGCTTGGATGGGAGTGAAGGTGATAATGAAAGGAAGAAAATTAAGAGTGAGTAGTTAAGTGAGCAAGACAATAAGGATAAGTATGTAAGAGCGCTCGCTAGTAAAACGGTTGAATGTGAACAAGTTGATACTGAACAAATCTGGGGGCAAATGAAGAAAGCAATTGTTAGTAGTGCAAAGGAAGTATGTGGATGTGCTAAAGTAGGAATAAGAATGTTAACAGTGAATGGTGGAATGAAAAGGTGATGAAAGCGGTTAAAGGCAAAAAAGAAGCGTGGTTGAATGTACTAAAAGCAAATGATGAAGACTCAAAAGAAAGATGCTTGGAATTATATAAGGAGGAAAAAAGAAATACTAAAAGGTGTATACGTAGGAGAAAACAAGAGGTAAATGAACAGTTTGGGAGGAGGATGAATGAGGACTTACAAGGGAATAGGAAGCTCTTCTGGAAGGAAGCCCGAAAGTTAAGAATGAGAATAAGGGGAATCTGCTTAGAATAATGGATAGGGATGGTGCTTTTGTAACTGATGAAATGGTTGTGAGGGGAGTGTGGAAAGAACACTTCGAAAATCTGCACAATATTAACAGTGATGAAGAGATAGTGAATGTGTGGGTTTGATGGTGCAAGAAGGAATAAGTATTTTGGGGATGAGGTCATTAGTAAGGAGGAGGTAATGGGTAGAGTGAGAAAGTTGAAGAATGGTAAATCTGCAGGTATAGATGAAATTACTGTGAAATGATCAAGAACGGAGGCGAGATGGTGATTGATTGGATTTGGAAGTTGTGTAACAAAGCGTTTATGGAGGGTATAGTTCCAAGGGATTGGAGGAGAGCAGTAATAGTACCCTTATATAAGGGTAAGGGAGAAAAGGGGAACTGTAGAAATTATAGGGGAATAAGTTTATTGAGTGTTGTAGGGAAGGTATATGCTGGTATTTTGGTCGAAAGAGTGCGTCGAGTGACTGAAGGACTGATTGGTGAAGAACAAGGTGCGTTTAGGGAGTGGTAGAGGATATGTGGATCAAATCTTTACATTGAAACAAATGATTGAGAAAATGAGGGAGAAGAAGAATAAATTGTATTTAGGTTTTTTGGATTTGCAAACAGGCGTATGATATGATTAATAGGGAAGCTCTATGGCAGGTGTTAGTGATATATGGTGTTGGTGGTAAGCTTGAATGGAATCAAAAGTATGTAAGGCGAGGATAGTGAAGTGGATAAGAATAAATGGTGTCAAAAATGATTGGTTTAATTTTAATAGCGGAGTGAGACAGGGATGTGTTATGTCTCCTTGGTTATTCAATTTGTATATGGATGGGGTTATGAAAGAATTAGAGGTGGGGGTGGCAGAAATGGTGTTAGAATGATGGAGAATGGAAGAGAGTGGAGGGTGCCCTACCTATTATATGCGGATGATTTGGTTTTGTGTGGCGAATCTGAGAGAGTTTGAGAGGATTGGTAGAGAGATTTAGTAGGTGTAAAAAGAGAGGTTTGTGAGCAAACGTGATAAGAGTAAGGTTATGGTTGTGCGTGAGGACACTCCTCAGTGTGATGTTATGAACAGCTGGAACAAGGGTCTGAGCTTAAATATTTAGGTATGTTGGATGAGAAGGGAACTTACGATGCAGAGTGTAGTAGGAAAGTTGTGAATGGCAGAAGGTGGCTGTGCAATTAAATCCTTGGTGAATGTAAAGGGACTAAGTCTTGAGTGTGCTAGGGTCTTGCATGAGGGGATTTTATCATCTCAGTGGGCCTCTATAGAAGTGAGACTATGGTCTGGAATAAGAAGTATGGATCTTAAAGTTCAATGTGTTCAGATGGACAATCTTAGGGAGTGCTAGGTGAGAAGAATGATAAAATGAGGAATGAACTTATTAGAGAGCTGTGTGGTGTGAAGAAAGGGTAATGGAGAGAATAAATGAAAGTATGTTGAGATGGTTTGTCATATGGAAGGATGAATGATAGTAGCTGTTGGTTAAGCTGATGTATAGTGGCGAGTGTGTTGGAACCGACCGGCTGGGGAGACCAAGAAAAGTGGATTGAGTCAGTAAAACGAATGTTTGAAGGAAAAGAATGTGAGTTTGCAGAGGCGAGAAGAAAGGTGTATAACAGGAGGAATGGCGGGGGATTGTGAGGGGTATGGTTGTGGCCCACCTGGCCAAGGGGGATGAACCTACATTGACGATTCACCATAGTGAGGGTCCATCGCTGTCCCGTGAAGCTTTTAGGTGGATTTTTCTGACCGCGATGAGTTCTCACTAATAATGGTACTGAGGGGGCGGTAAGGCTAGGCTTTCTTTCCGACTTGCTGTCATTCTCTTCTACTGCTTTTCTTTCCGATGCTTGTAGCGCACCTTACTCCCATTTTTGGGAAAATAGAAGTAGATAAAAGAAAGAATATATATATAGTATTTATATATATATTATTGTTATATATATATATATATATATATATATATATATATATATATATATATATATATATAAATATATATATATATATATATATATATATATATAAGGTTGCTACATATCAATATAGCAGATAGGGGGGGAGCTCGCGAGCTTTAGGTTACCCCCCATTTGGGCATTTCTAAAGGGTGGGGTACATCCCATGATATTCCAGTGCACAATGTTTTGCTCCTCTTGTGCTCATATCCGTGCTCTTCTCACACAGAAGTAGACTCTGCGTATAACATACACAGTACTAATATTACAGACATCACCCTTTTTATATATATCCGTGTGTGGGAGAAAGGATTCCCACAGCGTGTGTTCTGCGAATAGTAAGACGACTACTAAAAGGACAGTGGTAGTTGGGCTGGCAACCCACTACCACATATTTTCATGCCAGGAATGCAAATGCATGCCTAGGACATGGTCGTGATCGCCGTAAGCGACCTTGTATCTTTCGGCGAAACTGTGTGATTTGTCCGGGTACACGGAATGTTAGAGAAATAAAAATGGCGAGAAGAGGAGTGAGGAGATGGATGTATTTAAAAAAGGCAAATTTGATTTGCTTGCTGTGACTGAAACAAAGATGAAATATAGTGGTGGAGGAGAGTGGTGTGGGGTGAAATAAGCGTGCTGGAGTGGAGAGGAATGGAAGGGGGAGAGAAGGAGTGACTGATGGCAAAAAGATATGGTGAATTTTGCTTGTGTAAGTACTAGAATACTAATGGTTAAATTTAAATTTGAGGAGGTTAAGGTATGTGTGGTGGTAACATATGGTCCATCTGGGTGATGTAGAGAAAAGTGACTTTCTGGGATAATCTGAATGATATTTTGGATGGGGTGAGTAGGGGCTTTAGATTGATTGTGTTGGGCGACTTGACTCACTGGATAGGTAATACAAAAAGGGATGGTACAACAGGTGACTTTGAGGTTGTGGAGAAAAAATGAGAATCGTAGGAAGGTGATTGATTTCTGTGACAAGAAGTGTGTGTGTGTTAAGTAATATATTCTTCAAGCACAAGAGTATTCATAAGTATGCTTCATAAGTATACGAGAGTTGGTGTAAATAGAGATGGTTTCGAAGTGAAAAGTATGATTGATTTAGTGTTGGTGAAGAAGGAAATGTTGAAGTATGTGATGGACGTTAAATCAGTGAGAGGGTTGGGGAAGGGAATATCAGATATTATGTTGTTTTGTGTAAGATTAAGGATGAAGAGAAAAGAGAGAAGGAAGAAAGTAGGGAGAATTAAGAGTGGTAAGTTAAGTGAACAAAATTATACGGAGAAGTATGTGAGAGCACTAGCAAATAAATCAGTTGAACGTTAACAAGATGAAACAAACAAATCTTGACGTAAATGAAGGAAGCCTTTGTTGGTAGTACAAAAGAAGTATGTGGGTATGCTAAAGTAGGATATAAGAATATCAATAGTGAGTGGTGGAATGAAGAGGTGATGCAATTGGTTAAAAGTAAGAAAGAGGCGTGGTTGAATGTGCTAAAAGCCAATGGTGAGGTTTTTCAAAAGAAAAGTGTATGGAAATATATGAGGAAAAAAAGTAAGATTAAAAATTGTATACATAGGAGAAAAAGAGGTAAATGGACAGTTTGGAAGGAGGACGAATGGGGACTTGCAAGGAAATAGGAAGCATTTTGGAAGTAAGTTCAAAAGGTTAAGAATGAGAGTTAGGTGAATCCATAGAACAATGAATAGGGGTGGTACTTTCGTGACTGATGAAAAGGATGTGAGGAGTGTGTGGAATTAACACTTCGAAAACCTGCATAACATTGGCAGTAATGAAGAGGTGATAGTGAATGTGTGCATGTGGGTTTGATGGTGTAAGCCAAAATAGGTATTTTGGGGATGAGGTAATTAGTAGGGGAGAGGTAGAGTGACAAAGTTGAATGGTAAATTCGCAATAATAGATGGAATTACTGGTGAAATGATCAAGAATGGAGATAAGGAGAATGGAGTAAGGGTACATAAGAGAACTGTAGAAACTATAGGAGAATTAGTTTATGGAGTGTTGTAGGGAAGAAATATGGTGGTATTTTGGGTGAAAGAGGTGCGTCGAATGACTGATTGGCGAAGAACAAGGTGTATTTATAAGTGGTAGAGGATGCGTAGATCAAATCTTCACATTGAAACAAATGATTGAGAAAGAAATAAATAAAGAAAAAATAAATTTATTTAGGTTTTATGAACTTGCAAGTTGCAACAGGCTTATGACAGGATTAATAGGGAAACTCTGTGGCAGGTGTTAATAAATGGTGTTGGTGGTAGGCTTCTGAATGGAATCAATAGTAGTATGTATGACGATAATGAAACGTGTGTAAGAATAAATGGAGTTCAGACTGAATTATTTAATATTAATAGTGGAATGAGGCAGGGATGTCTTATGTCTCCTTGGCTATTTAATTTGTATATGGATGGGGTTATGAAAGAATTATAGGTTGGGGAAGGTGTGAGACTGATGGAGAATGGAAGAGAGTGGAGGGTGTACGGCTTATTGTACGCTGATGATTTGGTCTAGTGTGGTAAATCTGAAGAAAGTTTGAGAGAATTGGTAGACGGGTTTGGCAGGGTGTATAAAAGGAGGGGTTTGTAAGCAAATGTAGATAAATGTAAGGTGATGATAGTGAGTAAGAGTTCGCGGTGTCAAATCATGTTGGATGGTGAGCAATTGGAACAAGTATCCGAGTTTAAGTATTTAGGATATACGCTGATGGATGTATTGTAATTCACGTACTAGAAGTAAGCGCAGGAAAGAAGCTGAAACTTCAAAATCATCATTACCTCAAGGAGCAAGGAAAGCAAACAATACCTGTAGATTTGTGCTGCATGATTTACGTCTAGCACAAGCATAGAAGCGATTCGAAATGATTTTAATGACTAAAATATCCCTTAAAAATCCTATTAAGTGTACTAATAAGAAATGGATCTTTTAGTTAATCTAGCATACAAAATCGTGCTGTTCTTCAGGTCACCAGAACCTGCTACCAAACACAGCAGATCTTAACACAAAGTGGTATGATGGAAATTCAAGGGTCTGATACATTAACACTGCTCAACTGGAATTGTTGTAAATATCGTGTACTTGATCAATCGCTATACGGCTCTGGAAAAATGAAAGCATGTTTTCCCGATCAAAATAATGCTCCTCACGCGAGCGTTTCACGATAAATGCGAAAACGGTTAAACACCAATTGAAAACCGAACGAAGTGCACACCG
>JABUQX010137800.1:10000-12782 GCA_015478945.1 Trachelipus rathkii | reverse complement strand
GCGTGGGTTTTGTTATATATTATATATTTTATATATCTTATAATTATATATTATACTTATATATATATATAATTATATATATATATATATATATATATATATATATATAGTATATATATGTGCTAATTAACAAATCTATCTATATATATAATCTTATATATACAAATTATGAGATTGTATATAATATATATTTATTATATATTATATATATATACTATATAGTGTATGTATTATAGATAATATAATTATACATATATATATATATATATATAATATATATATAAGATATATATGTAATATATTATATATATATATATATATATATTATATATAAATATAATAATATATATATATATGGGCTAAATAACTTAGCATCTAATAATCTAATGAGATGGAATTAATGCTAATCTTGTGGTTTGAATAAGATAACTTTCCATTAAGCGTTTATTAATCAAAGGAATGATATTGACATTTGACACTTTCAATTTGATAAATGAATAGGATGATAATTTGCACAATAAATCAGCTATAAAATTACTTTAAATACTCGTAATCATAGCGATAATAATATTGGGCACAGACCTATTCTAAGCTGACCTCTTCGTCCGAAGTCCTAACAATAACTCTCGAATCAGTTTAGGTTTGGGCCCTCGTTGGACTTCTCCACCAATCAGATTCAAATACTTGGCATTTTCCCCCCTGAAAGGGGGAAAGTGCCAAGCATTTCTTTCTAAGCAGTTACAGTTTTCTCATATTTGAAGTAGGTTCACCAACGGATTTTATTTGTGTATACAGGAGGCTTGCAAGTTTGCCTCGTAGCCATATGATGTATTTGACACACTATGACATGCATGCATTATGCCTTACAAAAAACCTCCCCCTATATTTTTTACCCCACATTGGTGACCTCGAGTGCAAAAGGAATATTTGCCCCATAAACATAGGTGAAGCCTGTGTTTATGCTTTCACAGATATTCCTTTCATCCTCCTTCTGAATGTACAATAAATGCAAAGGAAAGTAGAATGAAGAACAGTTGAAATACTACTCGAGAAAGGGGAAAGAACTACAAATATAAATAAATAACACCGTTAACAAATGGTTTTGTTCCCGTATTAATTACCACAGCATCGTCTTTTACTCTTATCTTTCTCAAGAGATATTTACTTTCGTCTCACACTTCCTTGCTCTACTTCATTGATTCTGAATTTTTCTTTTTATTAGAAGGAGAGAGAACTAGATTGTAGAAGATTTTAACATTTCTTAGGTTTTCTATCAAGTTATCATTTATTTTATCTATTTTATTTTTATCTATTTCATCTTTAAATGTTTCTAAATTTTCCTTTTCTATTTCAAGTCTTTCATCTATGGTCAGTCTCTGTTTTTCATACTTCACGTTTTTATCACACATAGAATGTGGAGTCTTTTCAATGTTTGGGTTGTGGTTGTTTAAATGCCCAAAATTTTTCCCTTTCTCGGAATTTACGACCCTGGCTTGTGCAGTATTTTCTTTTATGGCTGTCGCATACCTTTTTTTTAAAGGTGGGAGAGGGTGCTTCGTAGTAATAACTGTTTACATGGCCACACTTCTCATTCATTGTTATAGTATTGAGAGCTTCGTTCTGAGTGGCTAGTTCAATTAAAACTTTTTCAGGTATGAAAGCGGTTTCTTCGTCAGTAGTTACATGACCGCCCTGACCTATTAATGCTGTGCTCATACTGCCGTTTTTACCTTTATAATTTTCAAAAAATTTATCCGACGTTTCCATTTGTTTCAATTTAATATGGTGATTTTGGCAAATATGGATTCAAAAATAACTCTTTAAATTTCATTAATACATCATTAAAGAATAAAGAACTATGAGGAACGTGCTCAGAAGTGGTAGGGGAAGATGAGAGAGACAGCTTAGAGAGAAAATTTTCATGCTCATAATTAATATTAAAATTTGCATTCCTAGTCAATTTTATCGTTTTATTTGTAACAGAATCTATCAATAAATCACGCTTGAAATCTATGTCTATTTCAAAATTTCAAAATTCTTTAAAATTGATAAACCTAATATATTTGTTTCAATATTAGCAACATAAAATACAGCAGAATATTTCCTGCCTAAATTAAGATCAAATTCAATGGTTAATATCATATATAGCAATTTTTGAATTATTGGCGGCTAACATATAACCTAGGGGGGCTTGCTATTTGCAAGAGCGGTCCCAGCATATATATTTTTTTACCGACCCATAGTCAACAAGATAATTTACCTTATTTAATATGTCATGTACTGTATACAATGTCAAGTCGTCAATCTTACAAACTTTCCTGTCTATCTCAACATCGGTGGTAACAGTCTCACTGCTAAAGCAGCGGTCCGTTAAACAACGCTCAATAGCAGTTTGTGCGATCTGACAAGATTATTTGTGTGTGCATTGCTCTCACTTACCTTTATCTCCTGTTGAGGATCAGAATCAGGAAAGCTATTATAGTAAGATATGCAACGAACTTGCAACATTCTGTATATTTTGAAATACGAGATTACAATTGACTTGTATATAATAATTATGGAAGTAAAATTAAATTCTTAGACTAGAGCTACACATAATGGTCGAGCGAGAGTAAAGATACAAATATATATGCTGTGTGGATTAGCCTAGCTATACTATAAGAGTTCATAATACTAGTCGACGCCGCCCCTAGGTTATTTAATCGGTCACCAATAGCACCCTATATTTCTATATTCATAAACTTAGATTGCAAACCGTATCTTGTCGATTAGTTATCATTTA
>JABUQX010137800.1:0-2500 GCA_015478945.1 Trachelipus rathkii | reverse complement strand
GAGAACCAGTGTATGTAAGAAGAAGAAGAAGTGGGTTTCCTGTAAATAGAGTAAAGTAACTGGGGAGAATTTTGCCATGAAATTAAAGTGTCAAGAAAAGGAATAGAAGAATTATGAGGTAACTCATGAGTGAAAGAGATCGAAGGATGGATGTTATTAATGAAATGTAGGAGTTCTTGAATGTTAACATGTTTTGGGACAGAACAAAAAACATCGTCTACATATCTTAACCATGTAGAGTTATGGAGAAGGGGATGATCAGAAATAAAATAGAATTCGAGTAATTCCATACAGATATTACTAAGGATAGGAGAGAGAGGGGATCCCAATGTATATATGAAAACCCTGCTTTAGCTGTTTGTGGTATGAATTATTAAAATGGAAGAAATTGTGTTCAAGGGTGAGTAAAATTAGTTGTTTGAGGAGAGGGCGCCTATGGATCACTCTGCCTGTCTGTGGGTACTCGGCGTTCTGGCATCCTATCAGCGGCCATGGTGCGTGTATTGGGCATTGATTTTGTTCTGACTGGCATTCGAACCATTTCATTAATAACATCCATCCTTCGCTGTAATTACTCATGACCATTCACTTTCTTGACACACAAGTCTCCCGTTACACTCTATTACAGGGAAACCCACTGTTTATTCTTTCTTGGTACTAAACGCTTCTTTCCAGCACCTTAGAGCCACGAAACAAATTTATTTCCTCCATGTTCGATGGTATGTTGTGTCTGAAAGGACCGCGCAATGGTTCCGCGGCAACGACCTTGCCTTCCGATCCAGCCAACAATTTGAAATTTCAGTATTAAGAGAGCGCATTCCCAATAATCGACGTTGTTTTACAAAATCCGTCCGACAAAGAATTTCAAACTAACACATATCTAATGTATATAAAATCCATGTTCCAGCTGGGTGAAACTATGACATGAATCGTTGAATATTTTCTTTGAAGAATCGAAGTTATTATATAATTTCTTTTATTTTTTTATTGTATCGTACTTAAAAAAATTGGTATTGAAAAATTATTTGTTTTTATAATTATTTTCGTGCATTTTGTCTATACAATCAAATCGTTGATAAACGTAAAAAATTATTGATGATCGAAAAAATAATAATGATATCGATATATCAATAACAAGAAAAAATTGATAGTGTTGTCCCTACACGAACGAATAAAGCCTAATTTTTTTTTTCAGCTAAAATTTTCGGGGCGTTATTTTTTGTTTCTCAATTTTTATTGAAACTATAAACTTAAAATGTAAGAAAATCAATAAAAAAAAAAACTTCAAATAATTTTTTTATACCATTTTTGTACCTTAAATTTTGAAAGTTTCTTACAGTAATTAAATTAATTGGACTCACAAGGAAAACATTATTACAATAATAATAATAATAATAATAATAATAATAATAATAATAATAATAATAATAATAATAATAATAATAATAATAATAATAATAATAATAATAATAATAATAATAAAAATAATAAAAGTAGATTCCTATTGTGCAGAATATTTTCTCGCAATATCTCAGTCAAATTGATTTAAAATAATGAAAAAATAATGTTATTTCTCCAAGGCAGTATAATGTATAACAAATAATGACAGCTGTGCTTATTAATACAGTAGGTATTCACGCACAGTATATATATATATATATATATATATATATATATATATATATATATATATATATATATATATATATATATATATATATATATATATATATATATATATATGTATATATATATATATATATATATATATATATATATATATATATATATATATATATATATATATATATATATATATATATATATATATATATATATATATATATCTATATATATATATATATACTATATATGTATATATATATATATAATATATTCTCACACAATATATATATATATATATATATATATATATATATATATATATATATATATATATATATATATATATATATATATATATATAACGTTTATTTGTAAAAATTTTATATTTTGCCAACGTTTCAAATTTAAAACGGAAAAAAATATAGAAGAAAAAATGATATTAGAGCCCTAAAACTTCAATATTAATATTTGAATAAGTAAATAAGTATTGCATTAAAATAATAATAATAATAATAATAATAATAATAATAATAATAATAATAATAATAATAATAATAATAATAATAATAATAATAATAATAATAATAATAATAATAATAATAATAATAATAATAATAATAATAATAATAATAATAATAATAATAATAATAAGGCAAGTTTTCTTTATCTTCCCGTTAATGTTTTTTCTTTGCTAATTTATTAATTGCGATATTGAAATAATTATATATTCATATATATATATATATATATATATATATATATATATATATATATATATATATATATATATATATATATATATATAAATATATATATATATATATATATATATATATATATATATACTATATATATATATATATATATATATATA
>JABUQX010137799.1:20000-22612 GCA_015478945.1 Trachelipus rathkii | reverse complement strand
GGTCCCGTGAAGCTCTAGGGTGGATTTTCGATTGCGACGAGTTCTTACTAATTAAGGTACATGATGGTGGCTTTGTATCTGGCTTTTTTTCTGATACTTTAGTCATACTCATACTCTTTCGTCCATGCATGCAAGCCCACTGTCAATCTTGGAACAAAAAGAAGATGAAGAAGATATATATATATATATACTAATATATATATATGAGTGTATATATATATTATTATATATATACTACTATATAATATATATATATATATATATAGATATATATAATATATTAATATTATAAACTATATATATATATATATATATGTATACTATATATATATATATTAGGATTGGACGGATTAATCGTCGATCGTCATCGGCAAAAATCGGCATATTTTTTAAATCGTCATCGTCATCAGCAAATTTCGCCGATTATTTGCCATTAATGAAACAAATACTTTAAGAATTGAAATAATATTGAAAAGCTCATATAATATAATAATATAATAATAATAATAATTAATAATAATACATAATAATAATAATTAATAATAATAATAATAATATAATAAAAATAATAATAATTTAATAATTTTATATTATAATATATATATATATAATATATATATATATAATATATATTATTTATATATATTTATATATTATAATTATATATTATATATATATATATATATATTATATATATAAATATACCCATTTGCTGAGGGTATGTTATGACATTTCCAGTGCCTAATGGTTCGCCTTTCTCTTATGCGTTCATATCCACACTCATCCTCCAGACAACATTTCATATACACATACTTATATCCTAGACAACATCTTAAAGACATCCCTATCCCTTATATCCATACGTGTAGGGAGAACAAAAAGTGCCCACACTATGTCTGCGTGTCGTGAAGGCGACTGAGGACGGTTGTAGTTTAAGTTGGCTGCCTATCACTACCACTTATCTTTGTCCAGGAATGCTAATGCATGCCTCCGGAGAAGTCGTTGATTGCAGTAAGAGCCCTTCTACCTTCGGCGAAAATGATGAATCGCTATCTGATATTGAAATATCAGAGAATAAATGTTGAGGAGATGAGGAGAGAGGTGCTGGATGTATTATTTAGAAAGGGCAATTTGATTTGCTCGCTGATGACTGAAACAAAGATGAAAGAAACGGTGAAAATGAGTGTGGTGTGGTGTGAAATGTGTTTGGAGATGAGGAGAGAGGTGAGGTGTAATTAGAAAGGGCAAATTTGATTTGCTGGCTGTGACTGAAACAAGGATGAAAGGAAACGGTGAAAATGAGTGCTGTGGTGTGAAAATGTGTTTGTGTTGCTCTCGGAATGAGAGTGGGGATGAAGGAATTTGCGAATTCTGATGAGTGACGTTGTGGGTAGAGAGTCTATGGGTAGATTTTGTGTGTGTGAGGTACTAGAAGTCTACAGGTTAATTTAAGTTTTTGAAAATGTAAAAATCTTGTGTGTGGTGCCGACATGTGATCCATCTGAGGGTAATGTTGAAAAGAAACGATTTTCTGGGATAATCTGAATTGAGTGTTTGGATGGGAGGAAATAGGAGATTCCAGTCTTTGCCACATATCTTGCCCATTCAAGCGATTTTTTTTACATCTTTCACCACCACTCACGGGCAGGAGCCCGATTCAAGGAGGGGGGTGTAGTGTATGCTCCAAAAGTTCACCCTCCAATGCGCCAAATATACGCATATGAAGCAACAGACGCAGGCTTTGAAGTGAGAAGAGTTAAATTCAGTAGGAAACTTACAGACAGATTGGATGAGAACTTCCACCAACAGACAAACTAGCCTGGAGTTACCAATGTCAACACAATACTCGTGCGCAGATTACAGCACCTATTGTGCCCTACTAGGCGTCGTAAAGGTGGATGGTACGCGAGTGGATAAGTTCCCTGCGGAGCACTTTGCCGCTGCACTACGCCACGGTCACTTAGACCTACGAGATAAAGCAACCAACATCGCCTTGCAAAGATAGAGGGTCAAGTGAACTGGAAATTACAGAACAGTTTATAAGCCTTGTGCCGTTTACTCGACCCTGTCCAAAAGCCGGGTGAAAACCAGAGCCCCCCCCCCAGATATGAGAGCAGTACTCCATGACATGGGCGGATGAGACCTTTGCATAGCGGAGCAACTGAGAAAAGGGGGAAAGTCTCACAGTCTAAACAGAACTTCCAGGTTCTTTGAGGCCGCCCTAGCCAACCGTTGTGATGTGAGGTTTTCCAAGACATTTTTGTGTCATAGTAAGGCCACAAGATTTACTATTGATCAACAGGAGAGGACGACAGACCGTTCGAAAGAGACAGGAAGTTAAAGTATTTGTGCGAGAAGGAGCATTTTGTAAAAAGTTGGTTTGTTAAAGAATTAAGAATCTTCACAAAGTTTATTTCCTAGCCATCAGCGAGACATAAAAGTCGCGAGGAGGCAATTCCAGAAGTAAAAGTGGGAATAGAATTGATAATGAGTTAAAAAACGAAGGGTTGAGTCATCGGAATACGAGTGGATAGAGTCAGAGGTGCAGGTGAGAAGATCATTAATGAAAAGTAGGAATTAAGTTGAGATAAGACCAGACCTGAGGAACACCC
>JABUQX010137799.1:0-15000 GCA_015478945.1 Trachelipus rathkii | reverse complement strand
ATAATATATATACTAATATATATATATATATAAATTATATATATATATATTACATACATATATTATATATATATATATTATACATTATAAATAATATATATATATTATATATATATAATATATATATATATATATATATATATTATATATATATATAATATAAGAGTATTATAATATATATACATACATATATATATATATACATATCTATATATATATATATATATATATATATATATATATAATATTTATAGTATATATAATATAATATATATATATATATATAATCATATATATATATATTATATTACCGTTATATATATATATATATATATATATATATATATATATATATATGAGATAATATATATAATTATATAGATATATATATATTAATTATACTGGTCCACACGAGGTCCACCGAGTATACTGATTACATGTATTATTAAATCATCACAAATATTATTTAAATTTTAAAATAACCCAATATTTCTTTTTTTGATTTTTCAGACGTGTGTTCATTTCAAATACTTTTAAAGACTCCTCTTACAGAAATGAAAACACCGAAAGAACAAAACCTTGGTCTTTCTTCCTCTCCCATGTATGAAAAGATAAATGCTAAGGGTTTTGCATCGAGGAAACAACGCTTACAAACTGGACAGCTGCATGTCGATAGTAGAGGAAAATTAATTGAAGAAAAAAAATTTAAAAATATCAACTGTCAGTGTCGCATGAAATGCTATGAAAAGTTGACCGTAAATGAAAGTCAAATTCTTTTTAATAGATTCTGGTCTTTGGGTAATTGGCAAACTCAATCATTATTCATTGTGCAAAGTGTGAAGGTACTTTCTATCCAAAGACGAACAGCTATGACACATAATAATAGAAATTTTAGCAGAAAGTTTTACCTTAATGGTAAAAATGTATGTAAATCAATGTTTCTTTGCACGCTTGGAATTTCTAACAAAAGGCTCGACTATGCACTTAGAGTAAAGAGCAAAGGAGGATTAATTTCACCCGACAAAAGAGGAGGTCATCCACCAAACAAGACTCCTACTTCCACTCTTGATAAGATTGAGAAATTTTTAAATGCTTTCCCAAAATTTCAATCTCACTATTCCTTGAATAAAAGACAATACTTTAAACCCGGACTCGCAATTCAAAAGTTATATGAACTTTACTTAGAAGAATTAGAACAAAATAATGAAGAACAATATAAAGTAAGCTATAGAATTTTCGTTAAATGCTTTAAATCTTAAAATGTAGATATCTACATTCCAAAAGCTGACACATGTCAAATGTGTGATAAATTGAAAATTCAGATTAATTCTGCCACCCCTGAAGAAAAATTAGATTTAATTAACACCCATGAAGCCCATCTTAGAAGAGCATATTACGCACGCGAGTATCTTAATAAAAAGACGTCAGATTCAAAAAAAGATAAAACAATACTCTGCTTCACTTTTGACATGCAAAAAACACAACCCATCCCTTATTTAAATACAAGTGTTGCATTTTATAAAAGGCAGCTATGGTTATTGAATTTAGGAATAAATACCAGACATAACAACAAAGGATATATGTGCCTCTGGACTGAAGGAGAGGAGCTAATGAAATATGTTCCAGCATTTTTCATTTCTTAAAAAGCCAAGATTTAAATAATATTAATGAAATTGTAACTTTTAGTGATAGTTGTGGGGGTCAGAACCGAAACAAGACAATGATATCCTTCATGATGTTTGCACTTTGCCATTTTAATATTGACAGTTGGGAGCACACATATCTAGAGTCGGGGCATTCGTTTCCGCCTAACGACTCTGATTTCGCAAAAATAGAAAAGAAGAAAAATAGAGTTGAGAGAATCTTTTCACTTGATGAGTGGGTTCAGCTTATTAAAACTGCAACCAGAGTACCATATGAGATCCTAAGAATGAAAGGAAAAATATTAAATTTCAAAAGTAATCTTAAAAACCTTTGCTTTCGCAACCGTAATGAAGAAGGAAGTGCTTTCTGTTGGTTCTCTTTGAAATGGTTTAAAATAAGAAAACTAGAAGGAAAAATTCAGTACAAAGCATCATTAGATCCAAATGTTTCTGAGCATGTAGTAGACTTTGCTCCAAAGAAAGGAATAAATTTTCAAGAAAGTTTGCCAGAATGTTGCCCATCGGTAAATATTTCCTTAGAAAAATTCAAAGATCTTCTTTCGTTATTCACCTACATTCCACAAAAGGACCGTGAATTTTTCCACTCTTTCTCACGAAACCTAAGTAAGAAAACCAAAGAATTTGAAGATCTACCCGATGAGGAAAATAGCGACGAAGAATGATCTAAAAACTATGTTGCAACAATATATATGAGTCACAGGAGACTTTACTCTCCATCAGCGGGATTCGAACATTGGACTCCGCGTCGCAGAGTTAACAATAACCGGATGCTCCAACCACTAGGCCATCCACGTCCCCAAAAAGAACGCTTCAAGCGTAGTTTTTAAAGCACCCGGCTTTCTCATCCCATAATTGCTGAGTACTCAAAGGCCTGGCCCCATTTTAAATGAATGAGTCACAGGAGATTTTACTCTCATCATCGAGATTCGAACATTGGCCGCGTCTCAGAGTTATATATATATATATATATATATATATATATATATATATAAGAAAGAAAGAGAGTAGTATATATAGTATATATATATATATATATATATATATATTTATATATATATATATATATATATATATATATATATATTTCTATGTATATATATATATATATATATATATATATATATATATAATATATATATATATATATATATATATATATATATATATATATATATATATATATATAAATATATATATATATATATATATATATATATATATATATATATATATATATATATATATATATATATATTGCACCCTATCTAGTGAAATTCAACGCCTTAGAGATTTTCCCACAAAATAGTCAATATCAGATTCGTAATTTACATTCATGCAACGGACAAATGAACGAGTCAATAGATAGCCTTATTATTAGACGCTCGCTTTCGTCTGCCTCTTGTAATATGTGTGTGAAGTTGCACTCATCCTCATTTTATGTGTCATAGTTGTCAAGCTTTAAATATCCATTACCTAATAAACTGTTATTCATAATCAATGATAGACTATTATCTTGTGATAAATATATTATACCTTTAATATACGAACACCCAAGCCGAACTGTGTAGTGATTATCCTCAATGTGTTTCCTCTTTATATTGATTAACATACCTAGGGCTTTATTACATCTATGCATTGAATTATCATCAGAATATCCATCAATATCATACCGAAGCACAAGCGCTTCATATATATATATGGGTTACTTAGTTTCTGTGAGAATAAATGTAGAGATTGAGGCGGAGTTAGGCAAGGGATGATTTATGTCTCTGGATCTTTAAATTGTATACGGATGGGGTGATGGAAAAACTAATGGTAGAAGTGGGAAATTGGGCTGTAAGAGTGACACAGATTGGTCGAGTATGGAGTGTCTTACTCTATTTTATATGCAGATTATTTGGTTTTCTGTGTTGAATCAATAGAAAGTTTGAAGAAAGTGGTAGAAAGTGTGTAAAACATGGCAACAGCGATAGTTAAGGAGAGGATGGCTTGTAGAATAATATTGGATGGCGAGCAATTAGAACAGGTTTTTGCTACTAAATACTTAGGTTACATGTTGAATTAAAAGGGAACAAATGATGAGTGAGTGAGTGGCTGGTGCGATTAATTTTTTGGAGAATACAAAGTCTTGAATGTACTAAGGTCTTACATAAGGGTGTTTGGTGCCGGTGTTGTTATATCGTAGTGAAACCATGGTTTAGAATAAGAAGCATAGATGGATCTAAGGTGCAAGCTGTACTGATGAATAATCTTTGTATTGTGTTGCGGTTGAAAAAAGTTCGGAAAATTATAAATAAGAAAGTAAGAGATGCGTTTTATTATTTTAAATACTAATTACATTTAGTAAAGTTTTTCTTTAATTTTTTTTCCTCCTATCAAAAGATATAAAAACTTAAAGACAAAAGCCAGTAAATACTGAGAAGAACATAAACTTGACCAGTTTATGAAAACATCGGAGGTTTGCTCGTTAAATATTTTTATGAAATAGACAGATCTTAGGGCTAATATATTCGCACATTATCATAGTAGTTTTTTTTTTTACGATGAAAATATAAAACATTGAATTAGAATACTTGTGGTATCAATTATTATAAACTGTGTTCATAGCTAAATCAAAAAGTTGTTATAAGACTGCTGTCTAGATTAAAACTAGGGAGAGCGATTTTATAAAGAGGGATTCTAAAATTGGTAGATCGGTTGGTTGGCTGATTTGAGCAATATTAAAAAAGGAGTTAGTTTTAATGGTGTGATTTTCAGGAAGGCAATGATACCTAATAGAGGAACTATTTTTATAATAAATAATTGTGTTCTGTATGAGACTCGTTTGCATTCTGATATCTTGACACCGAATTGCTGGATTCTACTACCTACGTAGGTGATATCGCCGCCATATTTATATATTATCGATGTTCTCAAAACTTTCGGGGATCTTTCCTTATGATTTATTAGTGAGTGAATGGTGCAGCCGTTTGTAAAAACCAGTTATTTTTAAATAAGGGAAAGATTTTTAGGATGTTGGATAAATCCTTTTCATATTATGAATAACATCATTAAAAAGAACCTTGATGTATATTTTCTTACGGGGTACAGTGGGGTAGATAGAAGGAGATTTATAGTTTTGAGGAAAAGGTTTTGTGGTTTTTGTTGAAAATAATTTGGTTAGAAATTCTCTGAGAGAAGTGAACTACTTAGGCGTGAGAAGGAAAGAAGTAGAAGGAAGATATCATTTGTAAATGAGGGTGTTCATACAGTTAATTTTAAAATTGAGAAGCTGTGGCTGAAGAGATTTGTGCCTAACATAGATCGAGAAGTTAACTTTCAGAAAAATAGAAGTTTGAAATTTAATCTCACTTTTTGAATGTAGAAGTCACTAAAATCAGCAAGAAATATATATATATATATCATCGCCCAAAGAGTTATATATATATATAGAAAGTATATATATATATATATATATATATATATATATATATATATATATATATATATATATATATATATATATATATATATAATACTTCTCAAAAAAAAGAGAGAGACCCGGATTCGATCCCGGTCGGGCGGAGAATGTGATCTATTTATTCTCCCTTTAGCTTAGCTTCGTCCTACTCAGACGTAAAATACGAGTACACCCACTCCTTGAATAGGGCTCTGCCCGTGAGCTGTGGTGTTGACTGTAATATATATATATATATATATATATATATATATATATATATATATATAGCATATATATATATATATATATATATATATATATATATATATATATATATATATATATATTTATTGTATATATATATATATATGTATTTATATATATATATATATATATATATATATATATATATATATATATATATATATATATATATACATATATATATATATATATATATATATATAGAGTATATATATATATATATATATATATATATATATATATATATATATATATATATATATATATATATATATATTATACACAACAAAGATCGATTGCAGTTTTTAACCTCAACTTCATAAGAAACATGACGAATGATGAAAAACTTTTTTGAATCTGGATGTTTCAAACCTTATCTGAAGCCCATCTTCTGAACTAGTAATTAAAATAATTAAAAGTGTAATAATTAAAATTGACATAAGCTATTGTTATCTTTAATCTAAAATTAACAAAAAAGTTATTAATAAATTAAATGTACAATATAATAATAATGCACGATTTACTATTACAACATTTGGGTGAAAAACTGCCAATAAAATTATGATCCACAATCATACTACTTACGGTGAAAAAAGGTTGGTTGGCAAAGTCAAAATTTAAATAAATTTGAGAAAGTCTTATAGCAAAAATAATTGAAAATAATACTGCATTTTATAAAAATACAGCAATTGGAAATTAATTAATTTTACAATTATTGTCAACTAATTTATTAAACATTCAAATTATAAAACTCGTCCATTTAAAGTCAAAACCCTTTGATGACTTATGTTAAGATAATATTATCTTCCCTTGAAGTTTTGAGACCTACCCTGAAATTCCAGCTCCAGTTTACTATAATATCAATGATTTACTATAATAATTTAATACATTAAATTGTAAATTATTATTAACATATTTAAATCAAATATTAAAAGTTTCCCTTAATAATTTATTTTCTATACTGTTAGAGAATTTTTTAATGAGTAACTAAAATAAAAAATCGATTTTCGCAAAAATTTGAAGTTGGATTACTTTGGCATGCCGAGTGAGGCTCAAGAAATTTGAGATCCACGTACTTGGATTATTTTGGCGAAATTCGCGAAAAACGAGTAGTTGGATTACTTTGCCTTTACACTCTACATATATATACAGAGGTGGGCACGATCCCATACTGTGACGATCCGTTACTCCGTTACTAAGCACAACTTCTTTTTCTTTCATGTAAACCACATTAGGTGCTGGTTGTTGTAAGACTAAAATTAAATTTAATATTAACAATAGAAATTTAAAAGTAATTTATATTTTAGATTTCTATTGTTAATATTAAATTTGGGGTGCGTCACGAAATACCAAGGGGTGCGCGACAAGCATGAAAAAAAAACTTAAATTTTATTTTTTAGTATATATATATATATATATATATATATATATATATATATATATATATATATATATATATATATATATATATATATATATATATATATATATATATATATTTATATTTATATATATATATATATATATATATATATATATATATATATATATATATATATATATATATATGGATAGGGATAAATATTATTTAAATATTTTGTTATTATTTTATATCTTTTTGAGTGCAGTTTTTGAAAATGATTTGAGAACAATATATATATTCATTTGTTTTCATTTGAGAGCTGTTTTGTTTTTTTGTGTTATTAGAATATGAAAGTCAATTGCAGAGTAATGAAAATTTTTCTATTATTATATGTCTATTGAGAGGTTTCATTTTAATATTTTTATATATATATAGGCATGGAACTATGCTTGAATCAACAAATTGTAGTTGGTTTAAAATTTGATTTTTTTTGGTTAAGTTGGTCCTGTAATGAAATAATGATCAATGCATGTTAGCCGAGCACATCTCATACATAGATTTTTTTTTTTTTTTTTTTTTTTTTTTTATTTTTTTTTTTTTTTTTTGAAAGTAGCAATGGAGAATAAGTTAGGCGATGAGTTTTTTTTGTTTGAAAAAAAAAAATCCAAATTTCTTTTATCATAATTAATCTAGTTTTAAAAGAGAATAAACTTTTTGGGCATACAAGTGATTAGCCCAAGGTTAGTTCAGCAGTTTTTTTATACTTATAATAGTTTCAGGTGTTACAGTAACAATTGTTTTTTTTTCATAAATATTATTATTTAATATACTTTATGGTTTAGTTTTCTTGTCTTTAGGCACCATATATATTAATTAATGTTTGATTTTTATGTTTGACAAATTATTAATAGCCTAGTAAAGACATGGGTTTAAAAGTTTTTCGTTTTATAATTATAGACTTTTATTTTCTTTACCATTTGATTTCACAAATCAGAATTTTGTTAGGAGTAAATGATTAGCTTAGAATATAATAATTTTGTGAAATGTCTGTTTATTTGTATTACTTACGCTTGTAAATAAATTTCTTTAAGAAAAGAAATTTATTTAGAAGTGAGAAACAGTCTTTTCGCCCTAGTTACTACGACAAATTTTCTTTCATCCTCGAAGACTTTAAAATTTTATATATATAAAAAAATTTTATTCTCTTCATATAATTTAATCTTAACATTAGTATCGAAGTTTTGTTTGTTCGATACATATTACTCGGAAATTTCTGTAACTTTGGTTTTATTCTGTTGAGCGCTAAGGAAGACCTGCTTGTAAAATTTAGTAGTTTTTCTTTTATAAAATTTAAATATGAAATATAAAAATTTTGGGCATAATGGTCTTGTGAAAATTATTTTTTTTATGGCATTTAAAAAGATGTACACTTTTTTGGTAGTTACTTTTTTTTCAGGTCTTATCTTATATGCATAAGTTTTTTTTATGTACTTTGTTATTTTTTTGATTTCATGAGATTTATAAATTTGATGGTTTTGCAAATTATTTTTGTTTTTTTGTATGTCTTTGTTTTATATTTTTTTCATATTTGATTAATTTTTGATTTATTGTATTTTAGGCAACTAGTATTGGGTTAGAAATAAAGATTACGAAGTCAGATGCGCCCTTTTACTTTAGGCCATAAGTAACCTTCATTCCCTTACTTCAAAGCACGAAGAAGTTTTCGGGGAAAGTGGCGACCTTGCCAGGATATTTATTTAGTTTCTTTTAAAAAACTCCCGAGGAGAGAACAATTTATACATTTACACCAACGTATAAATATAAAAACATATTAAAAATAGACATTTTAAATATGCAAAATAGGAAAAGTTAACCCATTTTCCAAGTAATAAGATACTTATATTTTTTTTTCTCAACAGCAAACATTACACAAATACCATCTCTCATAAATTTTTCATATATCTTCTCACAGGAATCATGCATGTAATTTGGTTCTTCTTTCAAATAATATTATCAACTTCCTTCGCGAAAAAGAAAACCAAAGATCAGAATATGTAATACATCCAGGATTTGTAGCAAAACACACCGGTCAGATAAAGATGATAACTAGCTACCTGGAAATCCATACAGACCTAAGATGTACAAAAGAAATTTTTCAACAAATACAAAGGGTAGTAAGCAAAAATAATAATTTAACATCTATTTACATACCCTATTTGCAGAATAGATTTAAAAGTAGGTTTTATTCAGATGAAACAAATATTTCCCCAGAATTAAATTATATAAAAATGTTACCGGAAGATAGTCAAAAGAAATTCATAGCTTTGTCAAAAGATCCCTGGGTCCTATCTCATGTAAAAACTCAGCTTCTTGTGCAAGGGGGTCTGCTTAGTATATATA
This sequence comes from Trachelipus rathkii, assembly GCA_015478945.1. Lineage (NCBI taxonomy): Eukaryota > Metazoa > Arthropoda > Malacostraca > Isopoda > Trachelipodidae > Trachelipus > Trachelipus rathkii. Next base: position 5,870 of record JABUQX010137799.1, on the reverse strand, counting down.
TATATATATATATATATATATATATATATATATATATATATATATATATATATATATATAAATATATATATATATATATATATATATATAAATGGGTTTTGAGACATAATATAGTCTTCGTGTCTACACAGTTACAGTGAAAGGAGCATTGTTGAAATCTCTGGTAGCGTTAGTGTGGAAATGTAAAAAAAAAACATCTCAAAAAACTACAATAGCTACATGGAAAAGGAATACATTTTTGGAACCCTGTAAAATTTTAGTTGGGAAAATGTAAAAAAAAAAAGAATTAAACAAAATTGGCTATTTTTTTTTTTTTGGGAGCTCGAGCCTGCGGGGGAATCAAAGTTTATATATATATATATATATATATATTATTTGTAAAGGTAACACAGGGGGACGTTTTCCATACCCCGTAGTAGCGGAGGAACTCGCGACACCTTAAATACCAAAGAGCGTGGGGTTCTGAGACCCTCCCGGAGGGAATTAATCCCTACCCCTGTAGTTCCCCTCGGAAGGCCGAGAGATCCGACTCCTGCCATCGGTGCGGTATACCCCTTGGGGTATTCCCTTGGTTAAAAAACAAATAACAAAATTTAATAGAAAGTCTATTTATTTTAACGAGTAAACGTATAAAAGGTCTCTAAATAGGCTTTCTACTCATATTACTATAATTATTAACAATAATTTTTATATTTATTTATTTTTACATTTTCCTAACTAAAATTTTACCAGGATTCCAAAATGTATTTCTTTTCCTGTAGCTATTGTAGTTTTTGAGATATGTTTTTTTTTTTTTTACATTTTCCGCACTAAAAGTAGACCAGCATTCCAGCAATGTATTCCTTTTCCCGGTAGCTGTTGTAGTTTTTGAGATATGGATTGTGGCTCTTCTAGAGGCTGACCATATATATATATATATATATATATATATACAATAAATAGAAAGAATATATGAATCTCCCAATATATATATATATATATATATATATATATATATATATATATATATATATATATATATATATAATTTACATTAATGCGAATGAAATGTTTTGAAAAACGATCAGTTAAAATTGCAAAAATGATCGAAACTTAAAGAGGATAAATGTGAAGTTCAAAAAAGAAAAAAATATCAGGCAAGAACAAATTCACTTTTTGTTCCAGCTTACCTTTATTAAGCTACGATCACGGTGACACATCTCGCTCGGATTACATAAGTAAAAATATACGGTATAGAGCTATTTTGGGAACAAAGGATTTTTGAAGTTCCCATCCCATTATTTTCTATGGAATAAATTGTTCGACAGAAAATTATATATATATATATATATATATATATATATATATATATATATATATATATTAGTATAGTTATATATATGAGTTATATATATATATATATATATATATATATATATATATATATAGCAGGATATATATATATATATATATATATATATATATATATATGAGAGAGAGAGAGAGAAAGGTAAGTAAAATAACAAATACTAAGCTTAGTAGTTGTGGCTTAGTTCTGAAATTTTTTGGGGGCTGCAGTTCCGCAGTGCCTATGGACGAGCCGCCACTGGTCCTATCTCATGTAAAAACTCAGCCTTCAGCACACCCCAGGAAAACAAAAGAGGTCTTATGACATAGGCGGTTCAGCTTTGCAATACCTATTTGGAACCGCCACCATGAATGATATTCAAAAGCTCAAAACAAGAATAGATATTTTACAAGATACACGAACCCACTTGTATAAGTTAAAGGAACAAATACATAATAATACCAACACATTAACAGCCATAAAAGATAACCTAATAGTCATCACAAAGTACGTAAATTCATCAATTTCTTCAATAGAGCTTCAACAAGAACTCTTAAAGTTAAACATTTACCTCAACTTAGAAAAGATCATCTCAGATAATATATATAATCTTATTAGGACAGTTCAGAACATCTGGGAAAACGCCAAAACACATATCACTCCTCTAAATTTGTATTCATATGACATCATACTTGAACTTATTCAAAACAGCAGTCAAACTCTACATCATCAGCCAATACTTCCTCTTAACCGCGAAAATTTCTACCAATTTCTTACTTTCTCCTGGTCATATATTCAAGGAAATCACCCCTATATAATATCCACCATCATACCCTTCTCCGAAGAAACCCCTTATGAAGCTTACAACATCATCCCATTTCCAACACCGTTCAATGATACATATTCTAGAATCATACTGCATAACCCTTATCCATATTACCTTTTAAACCATAAAACTTTAAAATTCACTTACAGCACAACTCTTTCAGAAGATATTTGCAGGCACTCAAATGAAAATTATGTTTGTTTTCCTTCAAATCTTATTCATCAAATAGATTATCAAGATTGTATATTGTCAGCCATACTTTCTAAACCCAACACCACATTCTGTAACTATAATACCTATCCTTACAAGCTACCTTACTCTCTTAAAGTTGGAAACCACACTCTAATTTCTTTTCCTTCTCCTATAACCGCTTCCATCTCTTGTCCTATGAAACAGCCGAAGTTAGGCACCAGTGCACTATTCTCCCTCCTCCAAGGATGCACCCTGGTATCTGAAAATTACTCTTTCAAGTACCCCCCACACTCTTCCGTGCAGACCAACTGGCTTTCGAGAGACCCTCAATTTCCTGAACACCTAGAGACATCTCATGACTTCCTTCCCAATATAACTTCTTTCACCTCCGGGCTGAAATTGAAATCTATCCACCCACACTGGGACGCTTCGTTGGATAACATAAACAAAACTTTACAGACCCAGGAATTAATAAACATCCATTCCTTTTCTATATCCGGTTTTTCTATTCTTATTACTACATGGCAGGAATTTACTACTTTTATATAAAACTCCGTCCAATTCAGTCCGCTCCTGCAGCTCCTCCGGCAGCTCCTTCGGTAGTACCGAATATCCGTCCTTCAGAGAGCTCCATTACCAGAACCTAAAACAACTCCACCAGTGTATCCCGAAATAGAGCCAATCTACTCAAATCCATCTGCCAAAATCGTTTAAGAAAGAATTTTTTTTTGGCAAAGGGGACTCTATACTAAAATAATTCTTTAGTATAGGTATTTTGAAGAAAAAGCATGCTTTACTTCAAGACCTAATTTTTATATATATATATATATATATATATATATATATATATATATATATATATATATATATAGTATATATATATATATATATATATATATATATATATATATATATATATATATATATATATATATATATATATATATATATATATATATATATATATATAAAATATATATATAAAACTTATCCCCCCCCTTGTCTTCCCAATTTTATGATTGGTTAGTAACGCCATCGCCTGATGTTTCCCCACCTCCCCATCCTTTTGCTATCAGGAAAAGCCCCTACAAAAAGTTTCCAGATTTCACCTGTTTTTACAATAAATATTCCTAGTACTTTCGCTCGGCTTAGTTTGACGATTTCTATATCTTTCGTGAATCCTACTTAAAATATTCTTTGTAATTAAAAACTTTTTGAAAGTTATTTTCACTAAAATTTTGCAAGGAAATTCAAAAATCTATTTCCCCAAGAAAACATCTCGCATCAGTTGGAAATCTCCCCCCAACTGAATACAATCCCTCCCGCTCCCCCTTTCCCTCTGGTCGGCAAATCGCTACAAGCACCATTTTTGTATTCGAGATATGGTGAACTGTTGCGCTGCTCTTAAAATCCGATTTGATCAAATTTCTGTTCTGGTAAGCAAACCACGTTTTTAAAACTTTTTTTTTCCTCTTTTTTTTCTGGGTTTTTCCAATATCATTAAAATTTGCTAAAAGCTTATTAGGATCTGTTTTTTTTTAATTTTTTATATATATAGCGGCAGTGAATTAAAGCCCATATACCGTATAGAACTCCTTGGGTAGTGACGATCGGGACCCAAGTGATTAGTCTTACTTTTTATATATATATTCATTTTTCTACTACTTGAAATAAGCTTTCACCAAAGTCTTATTTGCAAGTAGAAACCCTTCTCGTCGCCCCAGCCATAGACATCTAGCTTCCTCTAACTGTTTAGTGTTTTTCAAAGTTTTTAATTTTTTTTTATTCATTTTTCTACTACTTGAAATAAGCTTTCACCAAAGTCTTATTTGCAAGTAGAAACCCTTCTCGTCGCCCCAGCCATAGACATCTAGCTTCCTCTAACTGTTTAGTGTTCAAAGTTTTAATATTTTTTATATATATCATTTTTCTACTACTAGAAATAAGCCTTCACCAAAGTCTTATTTGCAAGTAGAAACCCTTCTCGTCGCCCCAGCCATAGACATCTAGCTTCCTCTAACTGTTTAGTGTTTTTCAAAGTTTTAATATTTTTATATATATTCATTTTTCTACTACTTGAAATAAGCCTTCACCAAAGTCTTATTTGCAAGTAGAAACCCTTCTCGTCGCCCCAGTTATAGACATCTAGCTTCCTCTAACTGTTTAGTGTTCAAAGTTTTAATATTTTTATATATATATATATATATATATATATATATATATATATATATATATATATATATATATATATATATATATATATATATATATATATATATATATATATATATATATATATATATATATATATATATATATATATATTTTTTTTTTTTACTACTTTATATATAAGCCTTCACCAAAGTCTTATTTGCAAGTAGAAATCCTTCTCGTCGCCCCAGTTATAGACATCTAGCTTCCTCTAACTGTTTAGTGTTTTTCAAAGTTAATATTTTTATACATATATTCATTTTTCTACTACTTGAAATAAGCCTTCCCCAAAGTCTTATTTGCAAGTAGAAACCCTTCTCGTCGCCCCAGTTATAGACATCTAGCTTCCTCTATCTGGTTAGTGTAAATTTTTAATATTTCTTATTCGAATTTTACTCTTTGGGGTACAGTAAAAATTTTGAGGGAAGCGCTGGAAGTAAAGTTATGCTAATATTTTGGGGGGAAGCTCCACTCAAATCGCCGTTCTTTTTTTTTATATTATTATTACTAATTTAGGAGAGAGAAAATTGAAAAGTCATTGTAATTTTTTTATTATTATTATTATTATTATTATTATTAATTGAGAAGAGAGAAATTGAAAAAAGCCTTGTAATCTTTTTATTATTATTATTATTTAGACAAGATGAAGAGTTGAAAAGTCATTGTAATTTTTTTTATCATTTATTGAGACAAGATGAAGAGTTGAAAAGTCATTGTTATTTTTTTATTATTATTATTATTTAGACAAGATGAAGAGTTGAAAAATCATTGTAATTTTTTTATTATTATTGTTATTGAGACAAGATGAAGAGTTGAAAAGTCATTGTAATTTATTTTATCATTTTTGAGACAAGATGAAGAGTTGAAAAGTCATTGTAATTTTTTTATTATTATTGAGACAAGATGAAGAGTTGAAAAGTTATTGAAATTTTGTTATTATTATTATTAAATTTAACGCTCCCAGATGCATCGTCTGTTTTCTTTGTAAATTTTTTTTTTGCTAGTAACAACTTTGATAATCCAGATTTCAATTTATTAATGAAACTTCGATATTAGTCTTATTTCTAAATGAAGATATTATTCCTACTCCTACATTTAATTTTATTAATGGGACTTTGATATTAGTCCTATTGATAAAATAGTTGAAAATTTATATTATGTTCTAAGGCATTTCAAATTCGGGGCTATTACTCATCGAATAGTTTTTTTATTTTTTTTTCACAATATACCTTGGATAATGTTTTGTCTCAGTCTTGTACTCTTTAAAGTTCTTTATATATATATATATATATATATATATATATATATATATAT
>JABUQX010137798.1:15000-16435 GCA_015478945.1 Trachelipus rathkii | reverse complement strand
GCAAACCAACTGGCCTCTCCAATTGGTGTACACTGGTATTACTGTCATGGCTATGAAGCCCCACAAAAACAAGTTTTAAGATGTTTATATATATATATATAAATGTTTATATATATATATATAGGTGTAGTATATATATATATAGAATTTTTAAATTTATTTTACTGTTATATTAATAATATTTAAATATATTTTCCCCTGTAATAAATAATTAGTAAAACTTGAATACAAATAATAAAAATATTAGGAATGTAGAGGGTTAGTCCAATGGGGTAGCAAACCACAAAGCCCATGACAGTCACCCTACGCCCATGTACACACACGCACGCACACCACACATACACACACAGTGTTTGTAAATTTGTACCTTGCGATTGTTTAGAATTAACATATTTTATGTATGCTTGCTTAATGCTGTGGCCTCCTTTTGTTGTAAATGATACTGCAAGAGCACTAAAGTAGTCTCTCTTTTGGCTTTATCACTTTGTCACAGCCTGAACTCTCTGTTTTTGATATATGATAGCATGGTTTGGGTAGTAAACCGTGGTTACTGATATCGTAAAGATGTGTAAAAGTAAATACCTGTATAAATACCTCTTAACTATAGTTTGGAAGGTCTGTATAATGTAGTTAATCTTTATAATTATTAATGTACCCAGCACCAGGGCGTGATAGTCTTTTAAACGGGAAGGGTTAATAAAATGGGATACCATATAAATTGACGATCTAAAAGACGAGACAGCAAGATTGATAAAGTGGCATATAAGAAATGTAATAATAACTAATGGGATAAATTAAAGGCATCCCATAATAGAAACATTAATGATCCAACAGATATGGTCTGTGGAATGGAGAGGTTCAGAAAATGCAAACATGGATCATAAACGGGAAAGGCAGTTTAATAGAGTAAAACAGTTTGTTAGCCTAAGGTGTGGTTGACAGTTGAGAGAGGTTTTTGTAAAATGTAGGCACGACTTTATTTGAGGGTTATACATACATTTGTTCCAGAATTATACCAGCAACCATCCAACATGAAAGGTAAGACTTATCTTGATATCACATCACATTCACCGTCTCCAAGATCGTATTTTGAATTGGTAGTAGAGCTTCTGTCTCGAGTAAGGCCTTTACAGTAAGAGTATAATGTTACTGGTAATATCCTGCTTTTTATTTGCTTGTGGCCTGTATCCATTATTTTGACTAAGATGCTAATACTTAAAAGTCTAAAGAATGAAAGTGGAAAATTGAACCATATCAAGATTACTGGTTAGGAACGGCTTTTTAGCTGTTTTTCAATTAAAAATTTCCTACCCATATTTGTGTCAATACCATAGGGCCAAAGGCAAAAGGTCATGCACAGGTTCTTCCCTCTCCTCTCTTCTCTCTCTCTCTCTCTCTCTTCTCTCCTCCTCCTCCTCGCCCCTTCCTTCCTTCT
>JABUQX010137798.1:0-7500 GCA_015478945.1 Trachelipus rathkii | reverse complement strand
TTTTTCTCTTCTCTTCTCTTTCTCATTATTATATACGTAGATAACTAAATATATATTGTTACATAAAGTATATATATTAGAGATTTTACTTTATCTACAGTTCATTACCCGTAAAAAAATACTACTAATTTAATAAGTAAAAAGCCTTCTACTTATCTATTAATAAAAATAACCTACCCACATATAAATATACTCCCTTTTATTCTTAGAACCATATCTAATTGGGTTATTTACCATATATTATGATTTTAAATCGTATTAGATATATTTATATCAATTCCTATAATTATATAATATATATATATTATACTATGGCATTACTTGAGAAGAAATGTCACATCATGAATATTGAACCAAGAAATCGGAACACCACAAGTGATGTTAGTGTGGGTACAGTCACTTATATAATAATATTACCAGAGTATAATAATTATCTTACTTAAGTATTACACAATAAAATATCAAAAAATATCAAATTAAATGCTTGATATAAATTATATATAAATTTTAAATTTATATGTACCCATTATTATATATATATATATTATATATAATATATTTTTTTAAAGTATATATGATATATACTATAATATAATTTATATAATATATATATATTATATAAAACTTATTATATATAATCAATTAATACACTAATACTACAGTAGTAAAAATGCATTGATATTAATACTTAATATGTAAAAATTCTGGGTATAAGTTGTTCAATATATATTTGAATTAAAGTGTGATATGAATTTCTCAAAAAGTCATTTCTCAATTTATATATTCTTTATAAGAACATGTGTTCTGTTATTAAACAAAAATCCTTCACTCTTGATTTGAGGAATGGTGGAATGATATTACATTCGGAGACTGTTGTGAAAGAAAGTATAAAGGTAGAAGTCTAATTTAACACAAATAAAAAAAAATTTAATATCTTGGTGAACTTTAAAATAAAAGTTTATTTTAAATTTAAATTTGTGACCATATTCGACAAAATAAAAGCTTCCATTAAATTTAATTAATATATATAACTTCCATGCCTTAAAGGACTTACTTATATTATTATATATATTTTTAATATTTTAAATATTATATATATATATATATATATATATATAATATATATATATATATATATATATATATATATATAAAGTATATCTTATTATATTGTATAGAGTTATGTATATTTCGATATAAATATCTTAATATGATATTATTTTCTTTTAAATATAATTTTTAAATGATTAAGAGGAAGTTATGCGACCGATTTCCAAGATATATATAAAAAAAAACAATAGCATTTTTTCATATAATTATTCCTAGAACGATAAAAGTAATATAATTTACTTTTTATGATATAATTTATGGAAACATATTGTTTCTTGACCTAATATCACTTACCAAACATGAAGGATATTTACCAGAAATTAGATCACGAGGAGTTGACTACATCCTAGAAAGCGCAAATGATTACGGTAATTTTAAATACTAAGTAGTCCTTGATAATTCTATAAACTACTATAGTGTATTACTATATAATATTATATATATTATATGTTATTTTACGTGGAACTCTTAATATTCGCTAATACTTTATTATATAATATATATAATACTATATATATATATGTAAGTATATATAAAAATTTATATATATTAAAAAATATATAGTATACTGTCCTAGTTGTTGCAAACACAGGATAATTTATTCATACAACCTACTTATCACCGTATACTATATGATATATATCATATATATTAATATACTAAAGGCCAAAATTATTTAAAATAGCCCTATTATACTATGTACTATATAATATAGTTATATTTATTAACTAACTAAAATAGCCCTACTCTCTCATATTTTATATATCAATATCCTTTCATTTAGTCATCTCATATCTAGTATTTTTCTTGTTTTCATCTTAATTAACCTTATATATATATATTATAGTATCTACTGTATATTAATATAATATATATTAGATCTACCTATAATGGTATATATATATAACCAAACTATTGCCGGTTTGATTAGCCTTCTTTTACAATCAGTGTTGAAGCGCTTAATGTATAGTGATTGTTTCTTGCTTAGTAAATGCTGCTCGAATTCTGTAGGATATGATTATGTTACCCCAGATTATTTTTTCGCCAAAACGTATTTGGCAAAAAAGCATACTTTTCTTTTGTCTTAGAAATCTCTTATATGGTTTTGTGCTTTTCCTTACATTTGCAATCGACTTGTAATATAAACTGACTTCCCCACCCCATGCACAAATTTCAATTTGTTTTTCGTTAATAAATATATTTTTTTTAATATATATATTTGTGTTTTGTTTGTGTTCTCTCTCTCTCTCTCTCTTCTCTCTCTCTCTCTCTCTCTCTCTCTCTTTCTCTCTCTCTTCTCCTCTATACTCTTCTCTTTCTCTCTCTCTCTCTTTTTCTCTTTCTCCTCCTAGTCTTTTCATATCTCTTCTTTATTCTCCTTTCTCCCAGCTTTCTCTATTCTTTATTAGGCCCCAATTTTCTCTTTCCTCATTCTTAATTCTCGTTTCTCTGAACTCTCTCCCCCAATTTCTCTCTTTCTCTTTCTCTTTCTCTTTCTCTTCCTGTTCCTTCTCCTCTCTTTTCTCTCTCATCTCTCTCTCTCTCCTACTTTCACTAACTCTCTTCCTTTTTGGCTTCCCACATCTCTTTCTCCCTCTCTCTCTCTCTGCTCTCTTCCTCGTGCTTCTCTCTCCTCTCTCTTTCTCCTCTCTCTCTCTGCTCTCTCTTCTCTTCCTCTCTTCTCTTCTCTCTCTCATCAAATACCTTTTTGGTTATACCCGCTATTATATATATAATATATATCCCATATATAAATTATTATATATCATATATACTAGTAAATATATATATATACTATAGATATATAATATTTGATACTAAATTATACTCATACATATTACTTAAGTTAATAATACGGTACCATATACTTATACCCTACTACTCATCATCTATATCATTATACAATACTCATATTATATATATATAATACATATATCATAAAAACTTTTCCTTTTATTAAGAAAAGTGTTTTGTGAAATTATCTACAAATATGAATTACTTAAAAAGTATTAAATAAAAATAAAAAAAAAAGAAAAGAAAGAAAATGAATATAAAATTAAATTGCATCGTTAATTAAAGACAATTTTCTTGAAAGTAAAAAAAAAAAAATTGTCGATTCACGATTTTATTGAAGACAAATTTTTAAAGAAAAATTTTAAGAATATTATTTAAAGAATAACAAATAATGTCCATTCAAGAGTTGTCAATAAGCAAGTGTCATTGAAAGTCTTCCAAGTATTCAAGAAAAGTTGGCTTTCTTTGAATGCAACAAAGGTGACTACCACTATTACTGCTATCACTAAATATATATCATATATATATATATATTATATATTATATACTATATATATACTATAATATAATATATATATATACTATATATAATTATCATATATATATAATAAATATATATATATACTATATTATAATATATTATATTATACATACGTAATACTATATGCGACGAACTCTCAAACTTGGCGGTGTGTGATATTATAAGGTGAATGGGGAAGCCTATACAGAGGCTACTGTCTATAAGTATTTAGACATGGCAGGTTGAGCTGGACGGAGACACGAACAGAAGAGATTCGATCATAAGGGTTGGCTGAGGGTTATAAGTAAAGTTATTAAAATAGCCTGTAGAAGAATTCATAAAATTAAGGGCGAAAATTTAAAACCTGGATAATGAGTAATATTCTGCGAAATTTGTCTTGAGTAGTATATTTGTTCCATACTGTTTTCACTGCATGAATGTGATACGTGGCATTGAACTCTCTTTAATAATGTCGAAAAATTAAAAAAAAATAATAATAATAAAAAGAGCGTATGAGTGATATTTATACGTGAAAGAAAGCGTTACGAGACTATTTGTGGAGCTATAAGGATATAGGACTATGAGCTAAGAAATCTCAGAATCCCAGAAACAAATCTTGGAAGCTAATACCGTATGCGGATATGTCTGCGATAGGGGAGAAAATGTCTAATGGAAAAGAACAAGAATCAACGGTAATTTATAGACATGTCCTTCGCCGGCGGTAAGTTTACTTTACACATCTTTCCGTTATTCGCAGGTGAACCGCAGATATCTCGGCTCGGTTTACTTTAAGCACAAAAAATAGCTTTGTAGCATGGTCAAGCAAAGTAATAAATTAAAAGTTAAATAAATAAAAAAATGCAACAAATGATCCTTTCTAAACATTTACAAACCAAGCCAACGGGAAATTTTAGCGTATATCAGTCCCACACGACCACTACGCACCTTCGCCACGATCAACATTAACTACCGAGCGCTGTCCTTTGCTTAACTTCGCTCATACAACATACATCTCACAGTGAACCCTTGCACACTGGCTACGCAAATCATCCCTATCCCTTAAAGAATCCTCACCTGCTCAATGCGTTGTTCCATGTCTGTGTTCACGTATCACGTTCGTTACACCTTCCATCCTGTTCCCGACTTACATATGTGCGCGGACCGCCATTGACGGGTGTTCATGGTATACACGTGCTGCCATAGCGATATATGCATCTCCTGCTGATATCATAGACTGGCTCTCATAAGTCATTCTTATCGTCCCTGAACTGAGAGCGTACACATAATAGCTGGGGAGCAGCACTGGGCCCAACACGATAACAATGGAGACTCAGCGCTTTGATGGACAGTACACAAGACGCTATTTAATAGCAAACGGGCGCAATTAACTGTCACAACCGTTGAAGACATATCTAGGTGGAACGCCGCTAAGAAGCTGCCTCCATGGCCATGTTCGCGCAGCGGACTCGTCCTCCCATGTCAACCCAATATACCAAGACACTGGCTGCGGAATGCAGATCTATCCAGCCAAAAGCCACCCCCCCTAAAGTGGTGACCCTACCCTCTTGTCAACCATATTACTAGCCATTGTTAACTAAATTATCTTTCTCACCAATAATTTTTTTTTCTTATGTCAAAAAATAATGACTTTACATTATGGTACATACCCCAACCATACCACATATAATTGGAGGAATGAAGAAATAGCTTAATAAAAACCTGCTCATTAATGATGATGGATTCACTTGGAGTAAAGAATAGTTCATGGAAATTAAGTCCCTGTCTAAAGGGTGCAATTAATATTGTAAACAACCTGCAACATTGAAAATAAGTGGAAAGAAGCATTCACCGTAATTTTGTAACTTGGACACTCACCCCGCAATTCTGTGGGAGACTTGATGTATTGAAAGTATAATAACTACTATTATATCATTATAGTATAAATATTAAGTATATATATTAATATATAATATATTATATATCAATAGTCATATAATAATAATAATTAATACTATATTATTATATATATCATAGTTAATATATAATACCTATATATGAAGGTGAAAAATTACGGTATCTATATTAGGGGACTCCTAGTGACCATATCCCCCATACAACTAGTCAGCAATGACTCTTCTAGTTAGTGTACTGGAATCTCCCTCGTAAGCGAGTGCTTATTATGACACATACCTCCTATGACGCCTCAAAATGATCCACTCTTCCAATATATAGGTGGGCCTACTTCTATACTTACACTTAAGTATGTACATTTATTGTTGAATAAGATCTATATGATTTTGCTGTGCCTCTGTCGTCTTTGAGCGCGCGTGTGTGGTGACTAATATAGTATACCCCATGCCAAACACGAACCGATGGGTTCCACTGCGATTGGCTGCCCTGGCCTCCTAGCATGGAGGCGTACGCCACCGAATCGCATGCCCGGGCAGTGCTCGTGGCAACCCGTACATGTGAGCAGGACCCCTACGTAAATTGTTAGAGTTAACAAAAGGCCGGCAGGTCTGTAATTTAGGATAGGGAATTAGTGCATTATCTTATTAGTTAGTCGGTGAAATTCAATAATTGAGGTGACTATACGTGTTGATTATTGCACCCCTTAACATCATTCGAATTTATATTCCACTATCCTTTGTTTAAATGAACTCATCTTTGATATTGCTTTATCTATAACCTATCATAATAAACCTAACTACGAGGAAACGGTTGCTCTGATTACCCCCATGCTATGAAACGTCGAAATAACGTGATTATACGTGTCCTAACGTTCATTTTTTTGGAATTGTGATAACCCGGAGCGACATGGGGCAAAACCACAGCCTTAATTGGAATTCAGATACATAATATTGGAAAAAAAAATATAATAAACAAAAAAAAAAAAATAAAACAAATACATAAAATCCTCGGAAATACAATATCCTTTCTTGTCCAGTAGATTCTCTTAAAATATTGGTACGCTAGATAAGTGAATAAAATTATTTGAGATCAAAGCAATAACCGTGGAACAGAATAAACAGATTCTTATTAACATCTAATTAATAAAATGTAAGAGAATTAAAGTTCGTTATTACTTCGACAAGCTGATATATAATATTTCAAAGACTCTCGTATCCTCCATCTCAAAATATCTATAACCGCCTAATATCAGTGACTCAAAAGCAGTCATTACGCAACAACAAGTCCATAGAAAATGTGGTCGTCAACGAAAGAGCTGACTCTGAGGACTCTAAACAAAATAAGTCCAACTTAAAATGTACGGAAGCGGACAAACTCCCTCTCCCCATACTGTCCTTCCTCCCTTCCAGAAATGAGGTGAAAAACGCTCATACTTGCGCGTTTCTCGACTCCTAAACTAATGATTTGGATAAACGACCCGCCACAATCATCTTCCGCGCCAAAGGACAAAGGATCAGCCGGCGGGCGTACATGATGCCGACTCACCGTTAAAAACATACAGTCAATTAACATCGAGTCAATTACCAACTTTTGACCCTTATGATGTTATAAATTGGTTAAGTGCGACCACAGCGATCTTTAAATTAAATCACATAGAAGATACCCACGAACGTGTTCGATTGTTGGCTCCAATCTTGCCCACAAATTTGGTCTCCAAAATCACTTTTCCTCTTCAAAACAACGCTTATCGTCTGCTGTTGCAAAACATCGAAGAAATTTACCCTCCACGCTTTGTAAGAACAGGATCCGGGATGTCTATTAAACAAGGCTTGAGAACCTACGTAAACGAATGTCCAGTATGAATATTCCATCGAAGTGTAAAAAGGAGTATTGTAGGGAATAAAATCGCTCGATGTGTGTAGAATTCACAACCTCCAAATCTATGCCGCTATAGACCTCTTCTTAGAGCAGATGCCCCAAAATATCAGATGTCAGTATCATTATAGCTGAAGAAATATGACTGCATTTGTAAGGTACATGGTCTCCAAAAAGTTTCAATGAATCTTTATAAAGTAAATTTGCTCACTAAAACGGACAGAAATAATTGATCATCAACCAACGTAAAGAAAGACTGGTAGCTCTGGTTTTGAAATTCTGTACCGTCA
>JABUQX010137797.1:2500-22409 GCA_015478945.1 Trachelipus rathkii | reverse complement strand
TATTATTATTATTATACATATATATTATATTATATTATTACATATAGATTATATTATACATATATATTATTATTATTGATATATATTATTATTATTATATATTATTATTATTGGTATATATTAGATTATTATTACTATTACATACATATATATTAATATTGTTATTTTTAAAGAATATTATACATATTATTATTATTATTACATATATATATTATTATTACATAATTAATTTATCTAATTCAAGCATTTTGAACTACTATCGCCACTGACACAGGTATTATTATTATATATATAAAGAAATATATATATATATATATATATATATATATATATATATATATATATATATATATATATATATATATATATATATATATATATATATATATACATAAGTTACATATATATATACTCCACTGACTCTTTGCACCCATCACTCTACCTCCGAGCTCCGCTAATAAGCAAACTTAATCCTCGCAAGGAGAGCCTCGTGTGACACGCCACTCCCACACCCCTCCTTACTTTCTCTCTTCCCAATTCCCTTCCCCCGGGGGAACCTCGCCCTGCCCATTTCTTCATGTATCAACCCTAGTGGTAAATAAAGCCTGAAACACACTTCCTTCAGAGCTTTCGAATTTTGAATCCACCACATATAGCAGCTTTAAAGTGACTCCATGATTTAAATTATCTTTATATATATATATGAGCAGCATATGAAAGAAGAGTTATGCATACATAGAGAGAAAGATAGAGTTATACATATATATATATATATATATATTAGAAAGAAAGAGCATATACACATATTATTATTATTATTACTATATTATTACATATTATTACATATTATTATATTATATTATTATTATTATTATTACATACATATATACATATATTATTGAGTTGTTAGAAAGGATAGAAAGAAATGAGTTATATATATATTATATTATTATGTACATTTATATTATTATTATTATTATATATTATTACATATATTATTATTATTATATATTATTATTACATATTATATATATACATATTATTATTATTATACATATATATACATATTATTAGAACCGTACATACATATATATATATTTAGCAGCATATAGCAGTTAGATATATATATATATATATATATTATTATTATATATATATATATATATATATATATATATATATTACTGGGTATATATATATATATATATATATATATATATATATATATATGTATAGAATAGAGAAAGATATAGGTAATATATTATATAGTTATTATATATATATTATTACATATATATATATATATATATATTATAAAGGCTATTGAAAGGTTCAGAGAATTTGAACTGCTCTTTATATATATATATATATATTATATATTATATATATATATATATATTATTATTATTATATATTATTATTACATATATATATATATTATATTATTATTATTATATATAGAAAAAAGATATATATATAAATATAATAGTATACATAAAATTATATCCATAAATATTATTATTATATTACATATATATATATTGGTTATTATTATATAAAAGATATATATAGAGAAAGAAATAAATATATAAATAAAGGTATATATAAAGATAGAGGTGGTGGTAGGAAAAGTTATTGCTGGCTGGGCACATATACAAATAATTATGAACATAAAGAAAAGAATTGAAAGTTTAAGATTTTTGTTGTCAAAGTAATTGAAGTCTTAAAAACTTTATTTTTGAAAGCTGTTTTTATTTAACAAAATTTTCGCCAATTTTTTTATAATTAATTTTTTATTTCACAAAATTGAATTAGCAGCCCATGTTTAATACCTAATTAATTCTTCGACACGTTAATTTGTCGTTTCTATTACTACTACTAATACTACTAATGCTACTACTACTACTACCGCCGCCACTACTCATTACCACACACAATAATAATAATAATACACACACACAATAATAATAATAATAATAATAATAATAGTAATAATAATACACACACACACACATAATAATAATACACACACACACAGCACACACACACACACACACACACACACAAAAATAATAAAAATAATAATAATAATACACACACACACACATATTAATATGACAAAATAATAATAATAATACACACACAATAATAATAATAATAATAACGAAAGTTGAAATTGTTATTGTTCTGATTCATTATTATTATATATTATTCATTATTATTATTATTATTATATATTATTATTATTATTATTATTATATATTATTATTATTATTACATATTATTATTATTATTATTATTATTATTATTATTATATATTATTATTATTATTATTATTATTATTATTATTATTATTATTATTATTATTATTATTATTATTATTATTATTATTATTATTATTATTATTATTATTATTATTATATTATTATGATATTATTATTATTATTATATATATTATTAATCTATTTATTTTTGATTAATTTTTACAGTTTATTATATTATTATTATTCCTTTGATTACATAATTTATATACCAAATATTCTTGTTTTATAATTATAGTATTTTCTCCTTTTTTTAAAGACTTGAGAGGAAGAGAGAGAGAGAGAGAGTAGAGAGAGAAGAGAGAGAGAGAGGAGAGTATATAGAGAGAGAGAGAGAGAGAGAGAGAGAGAGAGAGAGAGATGGTTTTAAATGTTATTGTTGTTTATAAAATCAAGGTTATCATAACACTTTAATTAACTCACCTTTGTATAAATGTTTTTCTTTAATATTTATAATTTTTTTTTACATAACAATGATGATCCTATCAAATTTATATAATAAAATGGTCATAATAAATTCATATTGATATGATTATAATGAAGAGCTTCTAAACAGTTTCTCGTTTCACCAAAATAAATGTCGAACTGACGGCCAAATTCAGCTTTTGTTTTGCAAAATTCTCACGAAAAATCTTTTTAAAAACCGTGCCAAGTTTATACCTATCTTCAAAAGACTAAAAACCAATCAAAGAAGTTTATTTTGGCACGGGTAACCAATAGAAATGCCCAACAACCTCTCTGTTGGGCAGAGCAAAGCCACTGGGGTAAAACAGGCTTTCGTGATTGGGTAAAAAGGTGTAACAAATTTACACGATTGGTAGAAAGAATGAAGGTTAAAGTGCCACTGTTTCCTACGTTGTAATTTCAGTCTTTAAAGAAATTCTCGGAAGTTGATTTATGATGTTCTGTAGGGGAACTTGGACCAACGGAACACACAATACACATTCATGTAAACACACACACACATACACGCACAAACAGACATACACACGAACAAACCCCTACACACACACGCGCACACACACCCTCACACACACACATACACACACACACACGCACACACACACCTACACAGACACACACACACATTGAGTCTCTTTTTCTTGAGTGGTAAGACACTTTCAAATATAATTAATGATTGAAATAATAGAAAAGTCTTACAAGTAGATATCAGTAAGGTTGAAATTTTTATATTTTAATTAACATATATTTTAAAATATGAAATTTGTGGAAAATAATAAAATTTTAAATTTATACCCTTCAGATAATCTCGAAAAATATGGAATTTTTCGCTTTTATATTATTATTATATTATTATATATATTATATATTACATATTATTATTATATATATATATACATATATTATATATATATATATATATACTATTACTGTTATAATCATAAATATATTTATTCTTTATCTATTTGTTTTTAGTATTGTTTTTATTATTATGAAATAAATATTTTATTATTATTATATATTATATATATATATATAGATATTATTATTACATATTATTACATATATTACATATAGGCCCATATATATAGATATATATACATATTATTATTATTATTATTATATATAGTATATATTATATTATTAGATATATTACATATATACATATTATATATCTATATTATTATTGAGATTTTTTTTATTATTACAAACATAAATATTATTATATTTATATTATTAATAATAATATATGATTTTCATCCTCTTCTTCCTCTCTCTTTTGTCTCTTTAGACTGCCTTTGCACATGAAGCAAAATCATTCTCTACTTCCACATTGGTAATATTCGATTCATCAAAGGTAACACACTAAATCTTCTTCGAAACGGACACCCTATATCTTAAATATAATATTAATATATACATACATATTATTATTATTATATATATTATTATATTAAAGTTAGAGCATATATATATATATGATATTATATATTATGTATATATAATATTATTGTATGTTATATATTATGTTATATATATATATTATTATTATGTAGATATATTCATATATTATAAATAAATATAAGTATATATTGGCTGTATATATATTATTATTATAGTTATATTATTATTATTATTAGTTATTATTATTATTATTATTATTATTATTGTTGATAGCATATTATTATTATTAGTTATTATTATTATTATTACATATATATTATTATTAATATATATTATTAACATATATATATATTATTATTAGATATACATATTATTATATTATTATTAATATTATTATTATTATTATTATTATAAAGAAGATATATATATTATATTATTATTACATATTATAAATCTAAATATTTTTATATATTATAATATTATATTAGATAGTATATATATTTTTATTAATATATTATTGTTATTATTATTATTATTATTAATATATATAATATAGGCTGATATATAGAGTTATTATTATTAAAGTTATATTATTACATATTACGTATTATAAACACATATATATATACATATATTGTTATTATTATTATTATTATATTATATATTTATATTATTATTATTATTATTATTATATTATTAATATTATTATTATTATTATTATTATATATATATTATTATTATATATACATATATTATTAAATACATATACATATTATTACATATATATTATTATACATATATATTGTTATTATATTACATATTATTATTACATATTATTATTATTATTATTACATGCTACATAGTGTGCGTATATCAAGGCATACAGAATATATACATGGCCGTATTTAAAGCATGGGCCCCATGGGCCCGGGCCCAGGGCGGCAAATTTATGGAGGTGGAAACATTTTAAACCTATATGTGCTGGGGTTTGTGTAGTGATTAGAGGTGCAGCGGATATCCGCAAATTCACGTATCTGCATATGCGGATATCCATCAATTTTCCTATCCAGCATTCAGCAACCTTCATCCGCATAAATTTTAGTGATAGCGATAGTATTCATCAATGAATTATTATGAGTTAGCAAGTACTACCCTATATATATATATATATATATATATATAGCATATAAAGAATATATATATATATATATATATATATATATATATATACATATATATATATATATATATATATATATATATGTATATTAAAAAAGCAACGGACTCTTCAATGACTGCTAGTAAAACACTCATGCTGGAGATAGATAAGAGATTTCAAACTCTGCAAACGATGACGCATGTACACCATAGCAACTTTTCTAAATCCCAGATACAAAACAAAATTTCTTGAATCACGTGTTTCACAGACTGTTAAATTAATTTGGGATGCCTATGTGATGAAATGCTGCTAAAGGCGGAACTATCACTAGCCAATAAAAAGCAAAAGATCACAGAAACAGACACACAATTACCATCTATTAGCGATATCATTGCCGAATCCATGAACGTTTTTTGGCTTCTAGCACAAATCTAGCAGCCGATGTTCGGAGGTGTCAAAAGACACTATCATTGATCGAAGAGTATCAAAAGAGAAAAGCTTGAAATCAGATAAAGATCCACTGGTTTTGTGGCGTAATAATTGTAAAAGTTTTCCACATCTTTCAGAAGTCGCCAGGGAAATCTTAGCACTTCCTTAACAAGTGTGGTTATTGAGCGTCTTTCAGTGGTGCAGATCTCATTTACGACGAGAAGAGAAGTAAACTCTCCTCTGAAAGGGCTCTAAAGCTTTTGTTATTGAAACATAATTTGGAATTATTAATTTAAAGCATTAAGGACATATAATCCTTTTCCCAAATGGATGGAGGCTTGGGAAAGAGGTTGGTGGGGCAAAAGAGTTGGGTCCAAGGCTACGTACACATGATGGCGCTATAGCAGGTGTTAGTATTATATTATAGTTAGTATTATATATATATATATTATATATTACTAGTTATATATATATATATATTAGTTATTGGGTTATATATATATATATATATATATATATATATATATATTATATACATATATATAGCATATATATATTTGCAAAAAGTGAAGCACGCTAGGTGGTTAGGGAAAAACTCTAAAAACGTTAACTATCCGCCATCCATCCGCAATCCGCGTGCAGGATAATGATTTTCGCGCAATAATGAACGCCGCATTCAGTATCCGCGGATAGTGAAAATCACTATCCGCATCCGCATCCGCGGATAGTGAAAATCACTATCCGCTACACTTAATAATAGTAGTGATATATATATATATATATATATGGCGAAGATATATATATATATATAATATTAATATTGTGCTACATATTGTTGCCATATAGATATGAGCATATTACATATACATATATTACATATATTATTATTATATATTATTATATATTATTATATTATTATTATTATTATATACGTATTATTATTATTATTACATATTATTATTATTATATTATATATTATATATATATATATAATATACATTAACATATTCATGTTATTATATATTATTATTATATTACATATATACATATATTACTCCATATTATTATTATTGATATTAATTATACATATATTATTATTATACATATTATTATACATATTATACATATTAATTATTACATATTATTATTATTATTATATATTATTATTATATATTACATATATATATTACATATTATTATTGGTTGACTTATTATTATTATATTACATATTACTCATATTATTATTATGTTATTGTTATTATTATTATTGGTTATATATTATATTATTATTATTATACATACATACATACAGTATATAGCTATATATATTATATTATTATACATATTATTATTATTATGCCATGTTATATTACTACATATACATACTACATTATATATCCCGGAGGGCTTATAAATCTCTGAGGGCAGAATTTTGTAAAAACTCTACATATGTCAGACTGTAGCGACATATATATATTATTATTATTAAGAGTATATACATATATATATATATTAAGCATATATATATATTATTATATATTATATTATTATTACATATTATATTATTATTATATTATTATATATATATTATTAGTTATTATTATTTAAGAAGTTAATACATATATATATATATATATATATATTATTGGTTATTATTATTATAGTTATTATTATTATATTATTATATATATATATTATCAGCAAATAGAGCTGAGTTGGTACATTGAGTTATTATTATGCTATTATTGATATTATTGTATGTTATATATTGAGCATATATATTATTATTATACATACATACATATACATATTATTATTGTTGTATATATATATTATTATTATTATTATTATTATTATATACATACATATATTATTAATAATACATATATTATTACATACATATAGATATATATAGATATATTACGCTGGCTATACATATTATTGTTGTTGGTGCTAGCTGGCATGCTAGCTGAAATATACATACATACTATTATTATTAATATACATATATTAATATACTATATATATATATATATATATATATATATATATATATATATATATGTATATATATATATATATATATATATATCACTAAATATAAATATAAATATATAAAAGAATTTTTTTAAAAAATATTCCGCCCTCCAGAATCTGAAGGTGAAATAGTGAAAGAAATTCAGGAATGTAAGATTTTGCTATTATAGTTGATTCCACTCCAGACATTACTCATAAAGATCAACTGAACTTTATCATCATATATGTTAGCAAAGAAGGTACGCCCAAAAGAACGCTTTTGCTAGATTATTAAAAATCCTGGTCATACAGGTAAAGAAATATAGCGGAAACGGTGATCAGTTTTCTCAAGCAAATGAATTAGACATTAGCAGTTGTCGGAGTCAAAGGTATGATAATGCTGCTAATATGTCAATAATATATTCTGGCCTGCAAACAAGAATTAAAGAGGTCAACCATTCAGCATATTTTATACTGTCGTTCAGTTTCAATATTCTTGCATCTTAGTGATCATCGCTGCCACATATTGTAAAATAGAAGTGGCTTTTTTCCTTGCTTCAGAATCTTTAAAAATTTTTTCTAGCTCCTCACGCATCGTTGGAGTATCTTAGAATCTTTCTTCAAAATATACTGTCATCAAACACTATGTGACAAGGGTAACAATCCTGAGCAGCTAAAGCTGTCAGTTTGGGTTATTGTTAGTTAAGGCTTAAACTCTATATCTTGAAGATAAAAATGAGACCAGTCATTCTGCAAGAGGCAAGGGAATTTTGAAAAAAATTGAGTTCCTATGAAATACTTTTTATGTCTGTAATATGGGAACCAACACTTGAAATAATTATTAAAAGCAATAAAAAAAATTGTAATTTGAAGATATGGATGTGGCCATCACCTAGATAACTTCTCTGTAACTTAGTTAATGAAATTAGAAGTTCATTAGAAACCTACGAAAATTGTGCCAAAAAAAATTGAAAATCTTTACACAAAAAAACATCAAATGCATCTAAACTAAGATCTGAGAAAGAAGAAAATTATCAAATATGCATTCTTCAAGCAAGCCTCAATACTATATTAGATAAACTGTTAACAGAATTAAATAGGCGAAGTTTTTGCATACAGCGAATTTTCAGAAAAGTTTTTATTCTTATCAAATCTATCGAACCGACTTAGAAGATTTTAGAGCAGAATGCATTCATTTAAAATGTTTGCTTTTAGAAGAAGGTAATGTCAGTCAAACCTTGTTAAAATTAAACAAATATTTATATACCAAAAGCCTTCATGATATATATCCAAATCTGAATATTGCTTTAAAATTATTTTTATGTACTCCTTCGACAAACTGCTCAGCTGAAAGATCATTCTCCACACTTAGAAGGGTTAAAAATTATTTACGTTCGTCCCAGTCCCAACAGCGTTTAGTTCATCTTGCTGTAGTTTATTTGCTATTGAAAATGATTTCACCGCAAAATTAGATTACGAAGATATTATTGACAAATCAACGAAAAGCAGTGGGATTGAAAAATCCGTGTAATGAATCATTAATTTTTGACATGTAGATGCATAATGTAAGAGCTGAGAGTGGTGGCAGAGTGGTAGGCAGGGTATATAGAGGACATATAGCGTTGGTTATATATCATGATATATTATATAGAAATATATATTGGAAGCATATTATATATGTATTATATGTATTATTGATACATAGTTATATATAGAAAGATATTATTTATATATATATAGAGATATACATATATATATATGTTGGAGTTGATGAGTTAAGAGATATTATTATTATTATATGTATATGTATATATTATTATTAGTTAGGTATATATATATATATACATATATATATATATATTACATATACAGTGATATATAAGAGGGCAATCTTTCCTTGAACCATGGGCGCTAGAGTAGTTGTAGAACATGGAGCTGCATATATACATACATACATATTATTATTATTATTATATATATATTATTATTATTATTATTATTATATATTATTATTATATATATATTATTATTATTATTACATATGTAATATATATATATTATATAGTATTATATTATTATATATTATTATTATTATTATATATTATATATATATATATATATTATTATTATTATTATTATTATTATATATATTATATTATATTATATATATATTATATATTATTACTATTATATATATATATATCACGTATGTAACATATTATTATTATTATTGGTTATTGTTGCTGGTTACTGCTAGTTATATATACATATTGGTGGCTATGATACATATATTACTATATTATTATTACATATTATTACATATATATATTATCTTATAAATTTAGATAATATTATTATTATTAAGTTATATGATATATATATATTATATACATATATATATTATTATATTACATATTATTATATATATTATTATTATTACATACATATATATATATATCCCATATATATTATATTGTTGGCATATATGAAGAAGAAGAGAGTTATTTATATATTATTGGTTATTATTATATATATATACATATACTATGGTATATTATTACATATGATATATGCTATTGTGGTTATTATTATTAGTATTAGCGCTATGTAATGGCCATTTTTTAATTTTTATACTGATATATATATATATATATATATATATATATATATATATATATATATATATATATATATATATATATATATATATATATATATATATATATATATATATATATATATTCTTTGTATTTACTAGGTAATAAATTTGTTCATGTACTTGTATTTAGTAATGAGTCGTTTCATTGTTTTTTACCATATTTCTCTGGTCCTAAGAATAAATAATATGAACAGAAGTAGCTGAAAGAAAGAGGCACCACAACGAACAAGTCTGGGTTTCAATCTTCACACAAAATTCATGCGAGGCATGGCACCTTGTATTGCGAGTGAGACGCAGCGATAGCGAGCGGGCTAACCCCTTGAGGAATTTCAACAGCAGAGTACTGGTAGAAGAGATAGTGCGCCAACGTCACGTCGCAGATAGAAATAAGAGATGGGAAGCTAGGACAGCCACAGTCTCAGTTTAGACTCAACCCGTAATTAGAAAGGTTACTACCAAATAGAGTAACAGTACTCCATACAAGAACGAATAAAGGCCCTTATATAACTGGAGTAGCTGTGCAGAGAAAATTCTGCAACTCCGGACATTAGAACCCAAGTTTCTTTTGAGGCCATCTTTGAGTTCAACATTGGGTAGTTTAAGAGTGTTTCAAGACAATTTATTGTTTAAAGCAGAGCAAGAATGCTCTTATTATTCAGTGGAGGAAAGACAAAAAGATAGAGCCATTAGCTGAAATAGTTAAAGTTATGTTTTAGAGAGATGGAAGTTGAGTTTTTAAAAAGAGTTGAATTTTAGAAGGTTGTAGACTCCCACCTGAAATCCTATCCAGATCGTAGTAAGGATAAAAATCAGAAAGCTGAAGACGAGGCAACTCTAGATGCAAAAGAAGAAGCAGATTTGAAGTGAGTAGAAGAGTGGAGAGTTGAGTCAATGGCATAAGAGTGAACAAGAGTTGGAAGTACAGCTGAGAAGATCATTTATGAAAAGCAGGAATAAAGTTGGGAGATAAAACAGAAACCTTGGGGAACACCACAGTTAACAGGAAAGGAGGTAGAGGTTCCTCCATCAACGAGGGCTGATATAGAGCGATCGATCTGAGAAAAAACTAGACAAAAGTAAGCAAAGAGAAGGAGGAAACTCCAAAGGAAGGGAGCTTGAGAGCAAATGACGAGTGCCAAAACCAGTCAAAAGTCTTTGATGAGCCATATGCCACCACGCAAAGACTCCCTCATGGTCCCTAAGGGCAGAAGACCATAAATCAGTTAGATAGGAAAGTATGTCACCAGTTGACTCGAGGACAAAAGCCATACTGATGATCTGAAAGAAGGGAATGAGACTCAGATGATCCAGGAAATGAGAGTTAAGAAGAGTTTCCAAGATTTTGATAGAATACAAGTGAGAGCCATAGGATGATAGTTTGAAGGATCAGGAGCGGCCTTTTTCGGGATCGGTTGGACATATCCTCGTTTCCAACACTGAGGAAAAGAGGAAAAGTATTAGTATTAAGACATAGAGGTGAGTAGAGTTGAACGAGGACAGGGGCCAGCTCAGAAGCACACTCCTCAAAACTCGGGGAGAGGAATGCCATCCGGGCCACTAGCCTCCTGTGGTTCATAGACATCCAGGATCCCATGCACACGATCATGTGTAATCATAGGTAAAGACATGGGATTGAGAGGAGGAGTAGGGAGGAGGGATGCCAGAATCGTCCAGGGTAGAATTCGAGATTAGAAAAAAGGAGGCCGAAGAGATTGGCCTTTTTGAAGGAGAGTTGAAGCAACAGAACCGTCGAGAGCAGAATAAGGGAGGAAAGGCAGATACACACACACATACACACACACATACACACACACATATATTTATATATATGGTATATATATATATATATATAGTATATATATATATATATATATATATATATATATATATATATATATATATATATATATATATATATATATTATATATATATATTATTATATTATATATTATATTATGATATTATTATATTATTATTACATATTATTATTATTAGTTTATTGATACATATACATATTATTATTACATATTATTATTATTATTATTATTATTACATACATACATACATATTGACAAATTATATACGAGATCTAAGACATATTATTATTATTATATATATATACATATATATATTATTATATGCATATTATATTAGTATATTGATATTATTATTATTACATATATATTATTATTAAAGATATATATGTATATATGAGTTATATATATACATACATATATTATATATATATTATAATTTATATATATATATATATATATATAGATATATATAGAGCATATATATATATATATATATATATATATATATATATATTATATATATATATATATATATATATATATATATATAAAATTCTCAATATGGATAAATTCTCAATATCAGAATCAATAATAAAAAAATATTTATTCAGTTAAAATAAAATGTTACAATGTTAGGCAAAATAATTACAAAATTCATTGTTAATTTTTATCTGAAAAGGGTTGTTTGGGTATGACAAATGTGTCCTATGAGATCATACTTAATGTTACGGAGTAGGGGTTGACCGAGCATAGTAATTTTGCGCACCGCATCGCACCGAACCACGGTAACCGCACCACGCACCGCACCGCACCGCACCGCACCACACCGCACCGCACCTGTTTCATATCGGCTCACCGCACTGCACTGCAAACCGCACTACGCACCGTACCGCACCTCTATGTTTCAATGCTCACCGCACTGCACCACACCGCACCGCACATCTATAATTTAAAAATTGCACCGCATCGGCACACTTTATTTGTGTGGTGCACCGCACCTCACCTCTATGTTTCAATGCTTACCACACCTCTCCGCACCGCACCGCACATCTATATTTTAAAAATTGCACCGCATCGGTACACTGGACTTGTGTGGCGCACCGCACCGCACCTCACCGCATCTGGTACGTCGGCCAACCCTATTATGGGGTATCAGTTGTTACATAAATTATTCTGATTAATATAATTCTTTTATATTAAAAAATTTCACTCCTCACAGGCGTTGCCATATTCTAGGAGGGGAACAACTCTAGGTAATAATTACCAAGGATTTGGATTAGGGATCAAACCCCAGCCCCCTGCCTTATGACTATATCACTCTGCCATCTGGGTCCTTTAATATAAAATAATAAAAACAAAAGAAAGAATAATCTCCAGAAATTTATTTAGAAGAAATTTTAAAGCTTATATTTTAAATTCTTAATTTTCGGTCAAAATTCAATCCATTTAAAGGGAAATTTCCCACGAAGAGAATTTTGATTTTCTTTCTAATGAGGAACTTTTCCTTCGTCCCTTTCTCTCTTTGCTTCATATTACGTCACATCATAACCGGAAACAAGTCCATCTATAATAATAATAATAATAATAATAATAATAATAATAATTAATAATAATAATAATATATAATAATATAATGAATAAGACGGATAATAAGAATAATAAAATATGACAATAATAATAATAATGAATAATATAATAATTGATAATAATAATAATAATAATAATAAATAATAATAGAATGAATATATAATAATAATATAATAATAATATAATAAAATAATAATAATAATATAATAATAATAATAATAATATATTATTTTTATTATTATTATTATTATTATTATTTTATTATTATTATTATTATTATTATTATTATTATTATTATTATTATTATTATTATAATATATATATATTAGCTGTCAAATTAACGTTGAACTTTAAATATTTTATTATTATTATTATCTATATTATTAATATTATTATCTATTATTATTTTATTATTATTATATTTTATATTGTACAACGCCGTTTATATATTAATTATATCTTATTTTTATTAAAATATTAATATTATTATATATTATTATTATGTGTTCAAATGTAACGTTGAATTTAATTCATTATTATTATTATTATATTTTATTTATTTTATATTATATTTATTTATATTTATATATTATTTATATTATTCTATTATTTTCATTATTATCTATTATTATCATTATTATATTAATTTATTTATATTATTATTATTTTTATTATTATGTATTATTATTACTTATTAGATTTTATATTATTATTATTTTTCAAGTTGGAAATTCTTCTACATAATTCTCTATTTTCAAGAGGAAAACTTTGGAAAGTTTTATAATTATTATTATTTTATTATTATTATTTTATTATTTATTTTAATTATTAGTATTCTTATTATTCATTATTATTATATTTTATTATATTGTATTATTATTTATTATTATTATTATCTATTTATTAGTATTATTATAATTATTATTATATTATTATTATTACTTATTATTATTATTGTTATTATTATTATATTATGTAGTGATTTTTATTATTATTATTTATTATTATTATTTTATTATTATAATTTTATATTATTATTATTATTGTGTTAGGATAAAACTTATAGCTACTACATTGATCGTGATAGTCACTGGTATATATTCACATATTCTTATTATAATATTTTATTGTTACATTTAATTAATACAATTATTGTTACTTTGAGAAAGGAAGAGGCATACTGCGCAGTAGTATGCTCAAAATAATATATAATAAATGTAATGGTATTCGGGGACTCAGAAGGGCACAACACTGTGTTGCAATCATAAGCCCCATTCAGGATAGGAGGGAAATAATCCGAATTTATATGATTATTGCCATTTTTGAAATTGTAATATATCAATTAAATTTGTACCTCTGTTATTAAGAGAAAACAAGCAGGCCATTGCTTTGTTGAATTAAAAGTTTTTTTTGATTTTGATTTGAATTATTTGATTATTATTATTATATTATTATTATTATTATATTATTATATTATATTATTATTATATTATTATTTATATTATATTTAATTATTTATTATTTTATTATATTTTTATTATTTCTATTATTATATTATATTATTAATATTTTATTTATTTATATATTATTATTATTATCTTTTATGTTATTATGTATATTATTCTTATTTATTTTATTAATTATTATTTTATGATTAAATAGATAGGAAAATTATTGTTTTATTCTTATTGCTGTTTATTATGTATTCATTATATATATTATTATTATTATTCATTATTATTATTTATTATTATATTATTATTAGATGGTGAATTTCATACTTGGGCAAATGTATTAGTGGCGTAACTACCCTAAGGATCTTGTCCCTGGATCAGAATATTGTTCCATATATAATATGTTAAATCGACATATGGATGAAAATATATTTAGGCAATATTCGAAATTGCGGGATGATCACAAAACTTGAATTCGCATAAATTGGGAGAAAGATTTTTGAATAACTTCCGAAAGCATTTTAAATGAAAATCCATTCCTTGTAATATATTATTGTCAAAACATGGCAAGAAACGGCCGAGATACTCATAAAGCAATGTTATCTTTTTGGGAGTAGACAATGAATAAGAATTACTTGTTTACGTTGGGAAAATGATCTTTAATATTAATTAATTAGATTTAAAGTTGCGCAAACAATGTTGCTGAAATGTTAGAAAGCTAATAAAGCTTGCTAGGTTTGTATTGTAGAACTTCGAATATAAATCTAGAAGTATAATAGTACCGTGTCTCTGTAAAACGTTAGTTAGACGATCATTTGATAGCAGTACGAGTTTAGAGCCGCATCACCTCAAAAAGGACATGAAAAAGAGTGAAAGAATTCAAAGAAGGGCAACCCAATAATTTTGAATGGAGGGTAACTCTATATGAGCAACGACTACGTGAATTAGATATCCATTCATTAGAGACAAGAAGATTGAGAGATGAAAATTAATAGAAATTTTCCAAATACTAAATAAATTTGACAATATTTGATTATAGGTAATTCATTTAAATATGATTTTAATGAAGGTAACAACGAGCAACATAAAACTTCTCTCGTTAAAAATTTTCGCAACCAAGTATTTACAAAGATAATTTCTTCACTACGATGTAATTAAGAAGTGGAGTAGCCTTTCAAGATGACAAATAGTGAACAGCTTCAACATCGATTTATCAAGAAAAAGATTGGATACACACCTTAAGGAAATTGGTCTTTGAACATCAATTCAACACGTTTTTACCTTATTAAAGCAATAGAATTAGTAAGTGACACAGATATGGTAAAATCAAACCAGAACTATTAAAACTTTTGGTAAAGTTAAAAATACATTCAAAAAGATTCAGGCACCGAACTTACTACGTTCATGTTTACCGCATTTGAGACGTATGTCCGTTCTAAGCCGGTGATATAAGATGAACTATCACTCCTTAACTTGTTTTAAATAGTTTGATGTTCACCGTTTAGAACGAATCCGTTCTAAGACGGTGATATCTAATCGATCACACTATGTAGGAGAAATAATCCAATAAACTTGTAGCACTGTGATGTTTGCTGCCTATAGAAACAGATCTGTTCCAGATTGCGCGACTCATTGTCACACGTAACAGGGGACACAGTTACACATAACAAATAAACAACAATACTTACATTGATATGGAGTTTGCTGCTAAAGAATAGATCTGTCTAATGTGAGCAAAACTCATATGTTTGATTGAAAATAGTAAAATGAATAATACTTAATATTAAAAAATACATAACATTGTTTGAAGACAGTGGACACATCCAACACATCAAATAAACAAAAATAATTAACAAACTAGCCTTGAGTGGACCGTAAAGTCTTTGCTAGGCGGTCTTCTTCTTCTTCTTCTTCTTCTTCTTCTTCTTCTTCTTCTTCTTCTTCTTCTTCTTTCTTCTTCTTCTTCTTTCTCTTCTTTTGATTGTCAATTTAATTTTAGAGATTTAAAAGGCCATATCGAAACCGTCCCTCATCAAGATTATTTGAAAAGGCTAACAGGTATCAGGATGCTTTTAATTGATTAACAATTGTATTGGACCACGAACAACGAGATGTCAATAGGTGGAGTGCTCAGATGGGGCTTTGATGTTCATGTGGATGTACCCCAAGGATCTGTCCTGGGTCCAATACTGTTCATTATATACGTAAATGACATAGATGATGATATTTTAAGGCATATCTCAGAAATTTGCTGATGAACACGAACTGGAAATTCGCATAAATTTGTAAGAAAGAATTTGATTATCGAATCACGTCCAGATCGTATTTGAATAAGATTGTAAAGTTGGTCAAAAACATGGCAAATCAAATTTCGAATACCGCATACAGCTAAAGGTTTATACATTTTGGGAGTAGGGACAATGAATATGATTACAAAATAGTGACTCAATTATCAAAGTTGTCAGTTAGGAAAAGAATCTAGGGTAGTTAAGTTACTAAGGATTTAAAGTTTTGCGAAACAGTGTGGCTGAAGCTGTTAGAAAGCTATAAGCTCTAGCTTGATTGCCAGACAACTTCGAAAGAAATCTAAAAGTATAATGTTCCTCTCTGATAAAACATTAGTTGACGCTCAATCTGGAATGACGCAGGCATTTTGGATCATATCATTAAGCAATAGAAAAATTGAAAGAATTCGAAAGAAGGGCAACCAAATTAATACCAGATTAGAGGTGATTATACGAGCAACGACCTACGCAATTAGAATATTCATTCTTTTAGACTCAGAAGATTGAGAGGAAGTAATAGATGTTTCAAAATACTAATAATTTTGACAATATCAGATTACAGTCAATTTGTTAGATATGATTTTGAATGATGTAACAGGAGTAATGGGCATAAATTGTGTCATTTAAACGATTCAAACAATTGTTGCAAAGAGATTTCTTTCATTTGGCTCATTGAATTGAGAAGTGGAAAATAGGAAATTGGCTTTGAACTTCATTTAACGTCAGATTTTTAATTTATTAAACATGGCTGATTAGACGTGACGTAGATAAATAAATAAACTCAAACGAACTTTGAGTCATTTGGTAATGTTAAAAGATAATCTTAAAAGAATTTGGGAAGAACTTATGTAACAAAGTTTTGATGATTCCACCGCTTTAGAACATAATCTGTGTATAGGACGGTGATCTAATCCGATCACCATGAATAGAAAAATAATCCAAAAACAAAATTCTGCACTTGTGCACTATGGATGTTTGATGCTTAGAAACATTTCTTTTCTGAGTGAGCAAACCATAACTGGTAATAATAACTAATAAATGCTTTGATGTTCAAGCTCATAAAACCGATATTTTCTAAGACTGAGTATCTAAATCGATCACACTGAGAGTAGGGAAAATAATCCAAAAAAACATAGCAGATTTGTTTTAAAACATGATGGTTTGATGCTTAGAAACATTTCTGTTCTGAGTAAGCAAACTCATATGTCACATTACAGTGGTAACATCCAACACATACAAAAATATTAACAGGACTATGATTTTGTTGTTAGAATCAGATCTGCCTAAGTAAGCAAACTCATATCGTTACATTGAAATAGGTAAAATAAGATACTTATTTCAAAAATACATAACAGATTTGATTTAAAACAGTGGATACATCCAACAAATTAAAATAAACAAAAATACCTAACATGACTAGCCTTGAGTGGACTGTAAAGTCTTTGCTGGTCGGTCTTCTTCTTCTTCTTCTTCTTCTTCTTCTTCTTCTTCTTCTTCTTCTTCTTCTTCTTCTTCTTCTTCTTCTTCTTCTTCTTCTTCTTTTCTTTGTTGAAACATAAAATAAACAATTTCATTTTAATTGTGGTCTTTTCAATAAGACTACATTTATTAATATATTTTAAGCAAATTGAAGGAATAAAATAATAAATATATACGCAGAAGTATAATATATAAAAATAACAATTTTTATTTTAAAAATAGACAAACTTCATTTAAAAATCATTTTGTGACGCTTTACATTCAACGCCCTAATAATTAATCATTTTCGTTCCAAATGACCAAACGAATGATGAATCCGAGGCAATTTTTGTACTTGCTCGTTTGAAACAAGATGAACGAAGATCACGGGTCAATTAAAACCGGGCGTTCAAAGTGTTTTCGAGGGAAAGTTTCAATGTTTTGAGGTGGTTTTGAGAGACTGATTTGCTTTTTTTCTTTAACCCTTAAGGAAGTTTCTTGACTCTCAATTTTTAATGTGTAATTCTAGGCACTTTATTCCTTTTTTTACATTGTATTTATATTTACATATTCGGGGTCTTTTTTTAGTATATTGGGAGTTATGCAGCTCGAAATTAGAACGTTCGAATGGCTTGAGAGATGTATATTTATATATTATATAATATATATATAATATTATATTTAATATATATATATATATTTATATATATTATATATATATTATATAATATATATAATATATATTATATATATATATAATATAATATAATATATTATATATTAGGGGTGAACCAAAATCTAGGATTTTCATATTTGTTGGATGGTTTGATGAGGAACTTTAATGTTGTAATGATTCG